>JAUTBT010001633.1:0-10547 GCA_032361225.1 Lepetodrilus schrolli
GTGGGCTTATACTACAGAATAGGCCCACTTTGCTTATCTTTTGAAAAAGGGTGGTGGGCTTATACCCAAATAGGGGCTTATACCCCACGATATACGGTATATATATATATATATATATTACTGGACTGTACAGGACTAACTGTATGTAGACTATATGTAGACTATATGTATGTAGACTGTGTATAATAGTGATGATCATTATCTACAGCTTGGTATTCACAATATAATTTTATGTCACTAATATCTACTTATTATTTGTGGTACATATATGCATGTATTTATATTTCCTTGTTATGGATTATATCTTGGACTATAGCTCACTAGCTACTGTAACACTGATCTACCAGTATGTAACACCAATGTAACACTAATATAACACTGATGTAACACTTATTTAACACTACCTAACAGGAATGCAACACTGATGTAACACAAATGTAATACTGATGTAATGTTAGTGTCTAATTTAACACTAATGTTTCATGAAATACGTGAACATCAAGGAAGTAAAGTAATACTGATGTAATGTTAGTGTCTAATTTAACACTAATGTTTCATGAAATTTGTGAACATCAAGGAAGTAAAGTAATACTGATGTAATGTTAGTGTCTAATTTAACACTAATGTTTCATGAAATTCGTGAACATCAAGGAAGTAAAGTAATACTGATGTATTGTTAATGTCCAATTTAACACTAATAATTTCATGAAATTCGTGAACATCAAGGAACTAAAGTAATACTGATGTAATGTTAGTGTCTAATTTAACAATAATGTTTCATGAAATTCGTGAACATCAAGGAACTAAAGTAATACTGATGTAATGTTAGTGTCTAATTTAACACTAATGTTTCATGAAATTCGTGAACATCAAGGAACTAAAGTAATACTGATGTAACACCACTAGTAACACTAATGAAGGCAACCATCAAGTCATAATGTAACATACTGATGTAACACTAATGTTAAACTAATATACCACTAATTGGTAATAACCCTGATGTAACTCTTATGTTACACTGATATACCACTAATTGGTAATAACCCTGATGTAACTCTTATGTTACACTGATATACCACTAGTGTACCATGAAGTAAAACTAATTGGTAGTGACACACCACTGATGTCACGCTGATGTCACACTAATGCTACACTAATGTCACACTAACTGGTTTTAATGTCACTCAACAGATCGTACATCAGCTGCGGTTCATCAAGTTTGTGCATGTATTCGGCAAGACGCTGGCCGCATCTGTCAGCTATCTCGCTGGTTGTTTCTTCATCTTCCTGCTGCTCATGTCTGCCTACGCCCAGCTCGGATATCTAGTATGTAGTCAACACATTGTACATATAACTGGCTCAACTAGTATACCTCGTATATAGTCAACACATTGTACATTTAGCTGGCTCAACTAGTATGTCTTGTACGGAGTCAATAAAACAGTTCGATGAGGAAGTAAATACACCACATTGCAATAGTTCTGTGTACCCTTTCGTGGAGCTCTCTCAGAAATGCTTGTTCGCTATGATCTGAGACGTGTTGTTATCTCATAGTGGATACGAGATCTTCATGAGAGGCAGTTGAAAACATGCTTAGCCTCTGCAGATGATAATAATGTTTCCCTACCTTTGTTTTCTTCTCCGAGGAGTCGGTGTAGTAGAATACTCCATGTGTTATTTCTTCCAGTATTTCGGGGCCATGGATCAGGGATTCACCAACTTCCAGTCATCTGTTTTGACGTTATTCGGTGTCATCCGTGGAACGGTCAACTTCTGGCGCTTCCTGCATCACTGGCCAGTGATGACCCTCGTGTACTTCCCCACATTCTTCACGCTGACGTATGGCCTGGTGGTGGCGCTAGTGGTGGCTGTGCTCAACCACACGTACAAAACCACTCGGCAGTCCACCACGTACACAGTGACACTGGAGTCGCCCGACCACGAGATGATTGACTTCATCATGAGGAGGTTCAAACTGTGGCTCGGTGTGTCCAAGCAAAAACCAGTGAGTGCAACATTCTGTCAGAATTATTGTTGGGTGCAAAAACTAATCTACCACTCAACACATTTTTGAGAGGCGATTAAACTAGTAAAATTTGGCTATTTTGAACACTGATCATGTGATTAATGATATCTGACCTCAAGTATCTGACCTCCATTTACTGACTTCCTTTATCGTCACGTATGGGTGAAAGATTCCCGCTGCAATGTTAACCACCAAATTAACTAACTAACTGACTTCCTTTAATGAAAATCCAGCATCTAACAGCCAGCATCTAACATCCGGCATCTGACCTTCAGCATCTGACCTCCCACCTCAGGTATCTGACCACAAGCCTGAAGCTTCACAATCTTCTCTCCTCTCCCCAGGCCTTCCGTCGAGTCAAGTTCAAGGGCCTCCCGTCTCTTCCAAGTCGCAGCAACACCACCATCTCCAGCAGCAACTCCCGCAGATTCAGCATCTCATCATCGTCCACCAACAGCGGTGGCGCCACCTGTGAGCCAGTCTACACGGAGGAGGACGCACTGCGACTGGAACACAAACTGGACAACGCTGTGCCGCTGTGGGAGAACATGCTCAGTAGATTCACGGTGGTCAGTATTGTCCGCTGTTTACAGGAGTCGCACTCACTGATGTATAGGACAACTATGGTAGCTTCCAGCAAGGAGGATAATTAATACCATTAGAATTCTTTTTTAAGGAGTGTATTCAGCAATTATGTAAATTATATAACATACTGTCTGACAAGTCATGTAAAGCAGTGGGGAGAATTACTGAAAAGATAAGGGATTTTTTATTCACCCAACAGAATTTTGTGAATTTTCGCAAGAGGGACAGACTCAAATTAATGTTGTATTATTGTTGCAAACTTTTCAGATTGAGAAGCTGGAAAACGAGGAAGAGAAGCAATTAGCAAAGTTGGTGAAGCAAGTGCACAGGTGGGAAGTGAGGAACAGTCCTAAACATAAAGCTGCCAACAGCTCTCACAAGAAGCTGCAGCTCAAGGGGAAAGGTCAAATGGTCAACAAACAGAAAGGTCTGATTGGTCGAACTGCAGCCACACCTCCTGATGATTCGCCACGGAAACCAAAGACAGACACTAAGGAGCGCCGCCCACTTAGCAATCAGAGTGAGAGAGTGGATCCCTCCTCGGCTCAAGACATAGAAAATGCTGATGGAAAAAGACGAGACTCGATCAAAAACGTTAGATTTTCAAAACAAGCTTGGTCCACATAGTGTGTATAACTTGGGTCCAATGTCTGGTGCAAGAAAGCAACTGAAAATATCAGTATTACAGATAGTGGAAACCTTCTTTCTTCTAAGGATGTGACATCTGGTTACTCCAGGATTGCCTCTCATTGAATGCAGCACAAACAATGGATGATGTGTTGTTGTGCCCATGTCTCCACACCGTGTGGCTGACATACTGATGACATTGCACTGAATAGCTACAAATGTGTAGTGTCTATTGTGAACATTGTTCAGAACAAGTACCAATGTGTAGTGTCTATTATGAACACTGTACAGAAGACCTACCAATGCGTAGTGTCTATTGTGAACATTTGTGTAATGTCCATATGACTGCTTCAATGGTTAATTACCATGACATAAGATGTTGATCAAAGACAAAGTCAAAACTGTTACATGGAACATTGTCAATGTCAGTCCAACTCTGTCCATATTGAAGTCCAATACTAATGTCCATATTGATGTCCAATACTAATGTCCATATTGATGTCCAATACAAATGTCCATATTGATGCCCAGTCCCAATGTCCATATTGATGTCCAATACTAATGTCCATATTGATGTCCAATACTAATGTCCATATTGATGCCCAGCCCCAATGTCCATATTGATGTCCAATACTAATGTCCATATTGATGCCCAGCCCCAATGTCCATATTGATGTCCCAATACTAATGTCCATATTGATGTCCAATACTAATGTCCATGTTGAAGCCCATTCCCAGGGTTATTCATCTGCCAGATCTGACCCCATAACTGACTGTTGCTTGAGATTGCCTTGTGATTGGACGATGACCACACTTCTTCTTTTTTTTACCCAGACAGAGGTACTCAACTGCTCATCATTTGTAACTTAGATATTTGGGGTAGATATCATTATTATTATTTGCAACATTTAAGCATTCGCAAAGTTCAATGTGAAGACGTGTGCCAATTCCTTTGATTCTGCTTTGATTCTGCTTTGATTCTGCCTGAGCCCATGGTGCTGCTCCTGCTGATACTTAGTCCTCCCCCCCCTGCCCACCCCCACCCCATCCACCCACATGCTGGCGCTCTACATTCCCAGACCGGTGATCATGCATATGATTTGCAGTCAACCATTGCCTTACAACAGTCATCCCTAAATGCCGGCCATAATTAGGTCCGTTGTTACTGCAGGGTTACAACACTGTGATTTTAGCCTAATCAGAAGCTGTGATATATGTATTCTGTGACAAAGTTGCCAATTTTTGTTTGAAATTTTATGTCATGTTACTAATTATGAATAGCAAGTGCCAAATGTGTGTGCATGAGTGTGTATATCGGTCCTTGTATGTGTGTGTGTGTGTGTGTGTGTGAGAGAGAGAGAGAGAGAGAGAGAGAGTGTGTGTGTGTGTGTGAATTTGTGTTTGTGTGTACATGTGGGATTGTACAGCAGTAGAATGTCTCAGATTACTGCACTTTTACAGATTCACATTTATAACCGTGCCTTTGCATTTTTAACCTGTGATCTGCCAAAGTTGTCCCTGTGCGTACTTGTCTCATCCAAATGACCAAGTCCTTTAAACATAAACCCGGTTGACAACGTGATATGGTAACATGAATTTAAGTGAAAAACGTATATACCGGTATATATAAAATCATTCATTCACATAAAAGGACACGCTATTGTAAACCAATTATTGACACAGATACAAGTTTCTCTCATCAATGTCATCATGTTGGCTGTCACACATATACCCTAAACCACATTCATGTGTGCAGTATGTGTACCTCAATACATTTCCATTAATGTTTTTAATATGTTATGTCTACCTATGTCTTTATAGCTAGACAAATAAACATATACACTTGGTGGAAATGTTCAGTTGACTTCACTTTTGAAGTATATTGTCCCTAACCGTTACATTCCACCACACTGGATCAATAACATTATTTGTGGTATATGAAAGCAATGAGGCAAGTGAAGTGTTTTTATAACTCAAATTTTGTCGAAAATGATCATCAAAGTCTTCGATTGTATGCCTTACAGCAGATCAATAAAATTATATTAGCTGAGCATATTTATTTTAAGGAAGGTTGTATTAGATATGATTTCTAACAACTGTTTTTAGTCTAAGCAAAAACTGGTTTCATTTTTTGTTTCAAAATGGCAGCAAATATAATACAGGTACAAACTAATTAATGAAGATTCTGTACCCAAGTCTGGTTTGAAGGTTGCGTTACCATGACAACTAGAGAAACTAGACGAGAGTTGTATAGTACTATAGATCTTGCAATTTCTGATATATGTAATGATTTCCAGATAAATTGTATTTGGTAAATTAACACTGATTAACCTGTGTGGTCCAGAAACGTAGACGGCTGTAGACCTGTATACATTAAAGTGTGGCCACATAATGGTCAAAATCATATACCTTGTTACCACTGACGACACTATGTGCATGTAGTCACATAGAGATACTTATAGTATGTATTCATACCCATGTCTGTCATCAATCTATTTATATCCTTGTCATTAGGAATTGCGTAAATTGTGTGGATACATTTCATAAAGTTAAACATTTTATTTTCTTCATTATCAGTTATAGCCTTGTTTAATTAATAATTTAGTCCAAATTTTTGTTATTTGTCCCAAACATTTCAACTTGTATATTTTAGCAGAGCATTTTTTATATATACATATAGCATTATTAGAATTTTTTTTTTAAACATTCAGCAGAAAGCAACAAACTTTCCAAAAATATATTCATATCATTTATTTATGTTGTTGATTTATAGCAATATATTATTATTATAAGTTGTTGTAAATGTACAATTTCAAACCTTTCTGCAATGATATATGCTGCAGTGTGAGATTTCATAAACATACACTTTATAAATAGTATATTTTTAAATGCTATATAAAGGTGATTTTTTTTTTCAACAAGAATGATTTGTTTTATCTGAATATTTTTTATACGATGATGCTGAAGACGACTGTCAAATCGACAGAAGGATGAAATAAAATATAGAATTGTAAATCGTTTTATTTCTTGTTTAAATGTTTCAGGTCAGTCAAACACATTTTACCTGAAAGTACGTACAATTGATTTGTATGCCTTCAAGGACAATAATAAATCTAGCTTCCTTTTACATATTCATTTGTTCCAATCAAATATCGATAAAATACTGGAAACAATTACGAGAAGTTCCTAACAACATGGGGGTGAATTCAGCATATCCTACCTTCACTACAAGGTGTCCAGTTTATTATTTTTAAATTGGTGTTTAAAGTCGCTTTCAAGATTCTTTCACTTATATCACGACTGGGCATGTTAGGGCAGGAGGAAACCCGCAACATCCATAGTGCTGAATGTTGCAGTAAACCTGCGAGCACCGGCTGGTACTGACAAGACCAAGGATGATAATTGCATATCCACTCTACAGACATCGCATCCTATCAATATCGCATCAGAAAGGTAACTTTCGCGAACATTGCTGCCAGGCCCCCGGGACGGAATTTGAACCTGGAAACTTCGGCTCCAAAGTCCAACTGTTCTACCACTGTGCTACCACCCGCCCCTCCAGTTTAAGTGAATTACCCCCAGTACATAGTACAACATAGTGCAACTTATAGGCTTGACTATGCAGTAAAATGTAGTGCCATCTGAACACAGCCCCGCTCTATCTGGTGGGATTGAAGCAGACAGGTGCAGTTTACACAAGTCTAAGAGGTGTGTTTCACAAGCAGGACAGAACTTCAAAACACAGTGGGTATTATTTTATAAATTTATTGATACAAGATTGATGCAACATACTAAAACTTGTATGCATAAACACAGACAGATACTGGAAATCATTTCTAAAATGAAAGAAAATAAATGTTTCCTTAAAGATAACCCCTGTTCTGCTTTCCAGTTGAGAAAAAGAAATTACATCTTAAAATACTTGCATGATCATACGGATATATATTTTCTTTCTTTCAACAGTAACAACTTGTTTTGGAGATAAGCAGATAGGGTGTACAAATCAAGTGAGATCATTTAGAGAATTTTATCATCAAGTTGGTCATTGTTAGCAGGAAAACCAAAGTTTGTCAAGTTTTTTCATTACCAGTGTTGGTAAAAATAATGATTGCCAAAACTATCCATTTAGTGCCCATTGACTGGTGGAATGTTTCTTAAAACAGAAAGTGCCATGATAGTATGGCTTACATCGGCTCAATCCGACATGAACACTTCATTGTCCCTCCAAGGAAACGTTACAAAATTATTACACTGTGTTTGGGGTGATTTTCTATTATGGAATTAGTTGCATTTAAAAAGAGATCATATTTTGACGTATATAGTCAGTGATTTAAGAGCTTCCATTTTCAATTTTTAGGAAAATATTTTTGATATTTTATAGCTTTAAGGGTGATTTAAGAGCTTCCATTTTCAATTATAAGGAAAATATTTTTGATATTTTATATAAAGGTTCACATTTATACAAACAGTAAAGTTTATGGTTTCATGAAATAAGCATGATATTTCCCATCACAATCACTATTTACCAGAATTACTGCAAGAAAATACTTAATAAACTGATAGATGAAGTAAGAGTTAGTTGTAAAACATAAATCAACATTATCTACCGTAGGTTACTTAAAGTATCAAAGATTTACAAATATACAAATATGGACAACAACAAATCACATTTACCAAGATATATCACATATGCATAGCCAGCATGAGAATCTCCATGGCAACCTGCCCCAGTTAAGGGCATCAATATAAACATACAATCATGATCCCCACCCCCCCCTCCCAACTTCCCAAGCAAGGGTGGTACTGCAATGGCATAGATCTATACATTACTACACAATAGCGCATCCCTTGCAAGACATGCTATTTGTAGTGCAAGTGCAATGATTTTGTGTCCAGCCAAAATTACATCAGTCATGGTAAAAATTATAAACTGCAAATTATAAATAAATGTTTTGCATCTATTACAATGGAAGCTGCATACAGTATTTTGGTGGGATTATTGGTTTGGCGCATAGCATAAAAAAATCTCAAAAACTCATGAATATATCAGTTTACAATAAATTCAGAAGCAAAACATTATTTGTAAAGCATATGCATATAGAGCGCATAAGTGGGTCAAATTCTATTTTTAGACATCCGGTTTAGCGATTCTGGTGATAACCGACAGTGACATGTGCATGGCTATTGTTTTATTTACGTACCTTACGTTGTATCGTGATCTATAACGAGTGGACCATGCTGAACAACAAGATTCATCTCTGAATCGAACAGAAATTTAAGCACACGATCCGAATAAATGGCGTATTAAGATTTTATCTGGAGTTTAGTCAACACAAGGCCTAGTACTCGTGTCACCAGAACTTGGAAGATTCCGGGAAATTGATGGAAATTCGAAAAATATAACTGACCTACTTACGGGCCCAATTATCGATAAAGAGTTCATCTGACAAGGAAGGACTAATTGGAACATGTAGGGAATTCTATTGGTTGTAACATATACTACTAGAAGTTTTACAGCTGCAATAACTAACCACTTATGTAAAAAAAAAAGTAGATTAGCTGCTAAATTAATAACCTAATTATGAAAGCATTACAAATAATGTGCATGTGGCTAAAAAAAATAAGATATAAAATTTTAGTAAATTACAACTTAACCACATGTACATTGTTTTTCACAAGGTGCAATTTGTCTGTAGACAGTGCGACTAGTCAATAGCGAGCACATGGTTGAACATGGTCCAACAAACCCTGGCATTTATCAGCAATGAAAGTCGTGACCAATGCATACCACTACACTGATCAGAAGTATAAATGTGTACAAATAATACATGTATTTACCAATCAACTTATAGATACATTATAATAATTAATAATGACGTTGTATGAAACCAAGAATAACAAAATGATATTAACAATTGTGAAATTGCAGTTTTAACAATAATAGAATAATTCTGGAATAATGTGTTGAAGTGAAGATCAAGGTAGAAAGTGCTAAAGCATTGAGCATTCTGCAGAACAAGTCAGCAGAGTATAATGATGCATAGCGTTATAATGAAAGCACAGACATGAATGTATAGCACATAGTGGAGGTGTTAGGTAGAGCTGAGAGTAGATGTGTATTCACAGTGAGACAACAGTACTGAGAGTACAGCACTTGCAAAGAAGGAAAGCTATGCAAATAGTATACTGTAAAACGGTTTTAATTAGTGGCTCGCAATTGTAAAATTCACATTGCCCAATAATGTCAATTTTATTTTTATTTTTTATTATTCATTTTTGTTGTCTGTTAACATCATATGTGTAGTGGACACGGAAGTGTTCAACAGTAATTAGTCCTGTCCATTTATGAAGTGGTAATATAGTTATAGTAGTAGTGGTAGTAGTAGTAGTAGTAGTAGTAGGAGTAGTAGTAGAAGTAGAAGTAGAAGCAGCAGCAGCAGTAGTAGTCTTTACTATTGAAGAGCTAATAAGTAAGTGGGTCAATTGCATTAAAAAAAAAATTGTTTTCATAATCCAGATTTTACTCGAAGTAGTAGTATCCTGGGTTTTACTTGAAACAATGTGACATCATAACATTACATGACCCCACAGTTTAGAATATTGTTACATAAATACAATCCATGCAAACGAAATAAGGTATTGTCATCTAATTTAAAGGTCTAGACGCTCAGTCGACCCTCAGCCTGAACGTATTTTTATAACCGTCAACAAATCTCGAATAAGGCAGAGTGAGTCCTCATCCTATAATACAGCGTACTACTTCTACTAGTATATTATTCACATGTTTCTTAAATTCACGATCAAATACAGATAGTGAATTTCATGAAAATTATAGACACGCGAATTTTACCCGTTTTACAGTAGATACGAATGAAATATCAATGCACACAATCAACTAGTGATGTATTGTTTGTGGATTGTGTGTGAGACAACTATAGATAGACAACACAAGGAAGAGCGTGAACAATGTGATATAAAACAGACACAAAGCCACGAGGTAACACTATAATCAGGAGTATCAAATACAAGGGTGCATTGTAACTAGCCAGTGCATTGTAACTAGCCAGTGCAGTAACTAGCCAGTGCATTGTAACTAGCCAGTACATTGTAACTAGCCAGTGCATTGTATTTTATTTTTATTTTTTTGTATTGGGGTTTTAAGTCGCTTTCAAGATTCTTTCACTTATACCACGACTTGTCAGTTTAGAGCAGGAGGAAACCCTCAACATCCTTAGCGCTGAATGTTGCAGTAAACTTGCGAGCACCGGCTGGTACTGACAAGACCAAGGATGATAACTGCATTGCCACT
>JAUTBT010001635.1:0-10546 GCA_032361225.1 Lepetodrilus schrolli
GACCAGTGTTATCATCAATGCAGTGACGAGACCAGTGTTATCATCAATGCAGTGACGAGACCAGTGTTATCATCAATGCAGTGACGAGACCAGTGTTATCATCAATACAGTGACGAGAACAGTGTTATCATCAATGCAGTGAACAGACCACCTTCCGGTCAAAAAGACGGCTCTGTTAATGTTCCGAGTCCTTGAACTGATTCTTCTGACGTCTTATTTTCGATCACAGTCATCATTAACTGGCATGATCACTTCGTTGGCCATCTCCAACAACACCCACTTGAGAGGTATCCATGGTAACAGTTGTTACTCAGGAGAACAGCACGTAACATTGCTATTCACATCAGCGATCGTTTCTCCTGTTCGTTTATGGATGACCTCTTCTGAGCAGAACATGGATAAAGAACATAAACCCCAACCAATATCTTCATGAAAACAACTTTAATTAGCATGTATAATATTATGTCAAAATTACGATCTATGTAATCATTTATGCGAAAAGGTAATCTACGTTTACAGTATGTACCGGTATATAAAATACATTCGTAGAACGGCCTATATAAACACATCTTGTTCTTTGACTTAATGAACGCCGTGGTGAATAATCTGGACCTCGGCATGATACAAATGCACGGAGAGCAGAAGGTTCAAAGTTAATAGTTCAAAGTTAACAGTAACGAAAACAGCATCCATAAGAATTTAAATTCAACTTCAATACCATTTGTAATGTTACTCGAATGGGTATTACTTTAATTAATATGAATTAATACCGAACAAATAATAATTAACTGGAAATAGTAGCTGTAGCTGCTGCACGGATATTAAGACACGTATGAAATAAAATACTAATCTAATATTGGAGAAGTATGACTGGACGCTGACGTCACTACACATACGGGTGTCTGCCGTGTGCACGTGCTACTCTGGAGGCGGACACTATGTATAGGTTTGCTGAGACTGGCATTCCAAGGTAAAATATGCCAATGTCAAAGGAAAACGATAGTCTTCATGATTTGACTCTGGACGCAAACAAACGATTCAAGGCAAGTTGTCTGTGAATTGCCGGTATTTGTGGACCACACGATGAATGTTACGAGGTGTAATAAAACAATTAAATATAGAAGAGAAATAACGAAACTAAGATTCGATAGGTCGGTAATTCGTATGTCGCAACTTGGACAAAGACTGTACCGTGACCGTGAATACACGTGTCATAGATCGACATTTATACAATATATATTAAACCCCGTAGGACACTTTGTGTCAGATATTAGTAGCCAGGAACTTCCAAAGTCATCACTTAAGTTCTATACAATATTGTCCATTATGAGCCTGAATGATAAAACATTCCATGCATTGATTGTGGTCATGTGGAACTGACTGACAATATGTACGTTCTAAATAATAACAATGTAAAATCTCCCATTAGTCGAGGTTTGACTAGTTGTGTCATATGTGTTCGTGACGTAAACTTCAGACACGCCATATTTGCTGAAAATGGAACGTAACTTAAGGTCTTGTCAGTCCATCTCAAGATCTTAAACACACGTGGATACACTTCCACGAAATTGGTACAGCACGTTTCAAAATATATATCTTCGATTTGCCTTGGTCGTCGGAGAGAACGTGAAAATCATACAGTACCCCGATGTATACACGAGCGATTAACAAGCACTCTTTATAGGTCTTTGATGTGGTGTCTCCTTTGGAACTAATACATATGCTCCATCTCTAGTTTTGGTCCCAACTATATAATAGGTGGAACTTTAATGTGCTGGTTACGCGTAGGTCTGTCCCTAGTTCCATATCAACTCTCGTATCCCCTGGCAAATATCCACTTCATGAGCAATGCCATCATGATAAATGACGTAGGACGTGACGTAACGGCGCTATTGCACGAGTCTGTGTCACAGCTGAGGATACATCCGCGCATCTCCTGACCGTTGTACCTGAGAACCCTCATCCATCCGCAGTGAGATTCACGTCCTATCTCCGTCTCAGAGTTGGTACCGCCGTCGTCAACTACGCAGTCGCGGACCACGATGTGGTTGCCGGTGCGGTCTGAAAAACAGGAAACCATCTTACAAATTGCTAAACAATTCGAGTGCCATTCCAGGCTGAACACACATATATTTTAGAATAGGGTATACCTTACCATTGTGATCCGTGGCCGATACCAGGTCCTAAACTTAAACACCTTTTCTTTAGTACGATTTCATGCTCAACTCAAAGTGTTCTTCACAAATCCCAATACAAAAGGTTTAGTTGAGTATGAAATCGTACCCAACAACGTTTCGTAACCTCGGGGCAAGGAGCCCTTTCCATAGAATAATCGTAACGCTACGAGAGTCGTAACTTTATCTTAACGTATGGAGTGGAGACTATCGTAGCACTACGATCAGTATATGGAACGGGACAAGAAGTCTTACTACTACGTTGTAAATACGTTATGTGTTTGCCGGGGATATTGAACTGATGCTAGCTCTGAACAGGTTGTTAAATATCCCCAGCACGTTCAATATGCTTACTTCAGTATTCGAAACGTACGTACTCCATTTATTTGTTCAATTTGCCACAATGACGCATATTTATTACTACGCAATAATCTACTTGTATATGATTGTATTTCTGATAGATTGCATATATAACAGGTAAATATGTGTGGCATGATGTATACATGGACGCCAGAGGAAGACTCGACGTGAACGGTGGACATTATCTAATATTGCAATGCAAGTCCACCCGTGTTACACATGTATAGATCTGGGGCCTGTCGCACACAACAGTTGTAGCTACAATTGATTGTAAGTCAAATATTTAAAATCTGTAATAAATGTAAGTCTGGTTGCATGAACCACTTTCATCGCTACAATAGTTTTAGCTAACCGTATTCTCAAGTATTGTAATGATTGACAGTGCTTGACACAATGGACTTACACGTGCAGCGGGTTCAAACAGTTTGACTTACAATTGTAGCTACAAATGTTCTGTGCAACAGGCCCCTGATGGTCACCTGTCTGTTATGAAATAAAACTGATGCTAATAATGGAGACTTTGTCAGTCCGGCAAAGAATGTTTTTATGTGACCAAAGGAGGTACTTAGCTAATGAAATTCTATTTTGAGACATACATTCGCCCGAAACTCGGAATGATACATAAAATCTAACTTGCTCTGACCATGGATACCCATTCCTAAATAGCATTTTCAGAAGCAATAAAACCTCTGTTATCTACACACACTGACTATGTACAGTATATATACCAGTATGAATATCAGAAGAAAACCCTCATCGTACAATTATGTCATTCTGCCATTGTCGATCTCAAAGTCCTACTATCAAAACTAATTGACTGTGTGTCTTGATACAATTCTTCATGTCCAGCCCGTGCTTTATGGATAGTCTTTGGATCGTAACTAGGTTATCCGCTTATAAGATATTATTGATCTAATTAACCCTAAAACGGGTCAGTCCGAATATCACGGGTATTCTCCGTGGGGTGGCTACAAACAAATCGGACAATGTCCGAGAGCTTTGACCGTTTGGAGTGACTGGCCGGAGGGACAGAGCGCTGGACCCCCTTGCATGATGGGAGTTGGTGAAACGACATCTCCATTGCTTGATACTTAGTTACTGCACGGCCGCCTGTGAGAGAAATCCACGAACAAATTCCCGCCATTTGCTGCCAGATCGATGACGCTAGATACAGTCCAGCGTCTCGATCGCTAATACGAAGAAATGTTTCTTTGAAACTCGGCCAATCAAGTCTAGTAAGGCTACTATCGTGGAATTTCGGTTGTTATGACAACATGTCCGTCATTATGGAGATAGGAAAGGAATCCTATATATAGGCCTATTATATAAATATCTGGCGGTAAATCCAATGATTTTTGTATCGGGAGCATGTTCGCGAAGCAGGCCTACGTTCCACCAGGGTCAGATACTGTTGTAATGGCATGGCTCTGTCGGTACGACTTTGTCTATAAATGCTGTTCTTATATTATTTTCAAAATAATATTTTAGACACTTGTAGATGGCCATCCTCATACAACTATTCATACACACACACACACACACACACACACACACACACACACACACACACACACACACACACACACACACACATAATTTACAAGTGGCAAAATATCCGTGAGAGAGTTGCTTTAATTGTGACCCTTTACTTGAAGAACCGCAGCTGATGAAGTATAGTTGGCCTATCTTCATTGATGGCTAAACCAGAAATTCCTAGTCAGATCAGCTAGATACTGGTGACTGCCGTGGACAATTGTTGTGGAAAGATAAACATCCGAGGGACTACCACACTCTAGTGCTCCACACGAATGAGTGCTCTGTCTGGTTAAAAATAAACAGCATCCTGAAATTGCCGGTATCAATATACACGGTTGCTGTTTCAAAGGTCTGGCCCCCTGGAACAGTCGCTGTTCTGATCTGGGTTCAGTCTATCTCATGGGATGATGTTGTAGATTACTGACTGTGAATAGCGGCTGCTCGTCTGTATGGTGTTCTGGAATAGGCCTGCAGATGCTGGAGAAGCTGTTTTCTTGCGAATCGCCTACCTCGCCCTTCTAGGCTGTTGGCTAAATGTTACTGTGACTCATCTGATCGATCACATGTGTGCAAACAATCACTTATAGTAACACGTTTATTCATAATTCAACCCATCCAATCCCCGCCCCTTTCCGGAAAGTAATGAAGTAATGAAGTGTCTTTCTGTGTGTCAACATCAGGAACTAGTGAAGTATTAATTACAATGTGAATGACTGCCAGTTTCTCGCTAATTACAAGCTGTGTCGTGTTGTTCATTCCAGGAAAGAATGAAAAGTTCTCTAATTAATGGCAAACACGGTAATGATTCTATTGGTTGTATACTTTTATACTTCCACCTGTTTCTATGACTACGTGACCGCGGTACAGCATGGTGCACACTGGTGACGGTATATTGATTGCTCAGGTAGAGAAGCGCTGCTGTCCTGGGATTCCAGCTTGTCTCTGGTCTGGACAGTCCTCAGTCCGACTCAAAGGAAGTTAGGTCCAGGTAAAGAGACCGGACCCACTGAGCGGACAACTTTATCTAAGGTAATACGACTCGACAGCTAGGTTCATCGATCTAGACTCCCCTGCAATACTATTGAGTGCTCCGGGAGTTAATGGAAACCAGCAGATAACAGATTGCTCCGTGTATTCACGTGCCACTGACGAGAGCGTGAAGGGAAGCAGAACGTGATGCACGTGTGTTGACGTCCTGCTCGTGCAGCTTGAGACGGGACACGAGGAAGATGCTGCGGCACCATCCCCCGCCTGGCACTAGAGACGCGGAATGGCTCGCGCTCCGGGGGGTCGGAACTCCCATGTGATACTGGCATCAGCTGACGGAGTAACAAGGGAGGACTGTATTAAGGTCAGCAAAATTTAGAGTTACCTATCTTGATTACCAGGGTCATGACGTTAGTGGCATCCTGACCACGTGCACTCCCCTCGTGTTGTAAACAACAGCTGCATTATTTGAAATGTAGTCACGTAGAATGACAATAGTTGCTTATTGTAGTTTTAAACAGTTGCGTTGGTTCCATATACCTTGGGTCCCTGCAAACACACAACGTTATATAACATTATTACAACGTTGTAATAACGCTATAACGTTGACACAACGTTGTAATAACGTTATATAACGTTGTGTGTTTGCCAGGGTTTGTTCGTATTTGCTAGTGAAATAACGTCATCCCCCCATGTCATGTTACCACGTATACAATATATCTAGCTGAACATAGTTACCACTGACCCACGGGTATTATGTCAATCTATACACTAGGGACGTTATACATACATACCCGGTACAATTCTATATACTCAACGTTAGCCATGTCCACCGTCACGAGTGACGATGTTGACCAACCTAGACTGGTTACAAGTTATCTACAAATAATTTGACCTATACATCTTTAGTATAGGAGCACTGTGTATATGTCACAGCCAATCTGTCAAACTAGGGGTTTGGTCAAACTACTATATGGAATAGTCATTTGGTCAAACGACTATCTAGAGCTTAATCATAATTGGACTAAATTCTGTAGACGGTTGAATACACTAGAATGTAATTTCGGCATGTATCAATGCCACTTGGAGTAAACAAGATATTAACGCTTCCTTTCAGAATGTCGCAATGTTATAAGAATAATTACATGAAAGAAAGTGGTTGTTTACCTCGTGTATTCATCCTGCACCCAGAGGCTAGTGATGACTCGTACCGCACTCGGAGGCTAGTGATGACTCGTACCGCGCTCGGAGACTAGTGATGACTCGTACCGCACTCGGAGACTAGTAATATGACTCGTACCGCACTCGGAGACTAGTGATGACTCGTACCGCGCTCGGAGACTAGTGATATGACTCGTACCGCACTCGGAGACTAGTGATATGACTCGTACCGCACTCGGAGGCTAGTGATGACTCGTAAGCTATGCACAACAACAAAAGGCATAAACAAGAATAGAAATCCATTACAATTACATGTACTTCAGAGCTGCAGGACGTACATCCGTCTGTGTCACGGACGTCAGGCCACCAGAACTGTCCTAGTCATCTTGTAAAATATCCGTCAGGCCACCAGAACTGTCCTAGTCATCTTGTAAAATATCCGTCATCAACAGTTTAAAAGCAAGACTCAGGGGGAATAAGTCAAAGTCATAAATGGCTCCAATCTCTAGGATTGCTATAGACATGATATATTTTAACATTCCAGTGTTCCATTGCCCAGAATAGCTGTAGCTACAATTGAGTGTAAGTCAAATGTAGGACTAAGTCTGTTTGCACGAAACACTTTTCTCGCTACAATAGTTAAGTATTGTCATGATTGTAGCGATAGGTGTTTCATGCAATGGAATTACACTTATAGTGGGTCCTTAATTTTGACTAATTTTCACGAAATTAACTATTTGTATTTGGAGTATATATTTATATGACTTCAGACATGGAACGTTTCAAATATGCTTACTAGGACTTTTGCATGTTTTGCAGTAGATATTCTAAATCTTTAGGAAAACAACTTATGAAAACATATTTTTTAAATATACAAGTCTAGTGATAAATTGGACAAATGTCCATAACATGATATATTGTATTTCTGTTGTTATTATTATTTCAAATAGCCCCAGGACAAGAATATTGTCTTTTTATTTTCAATTCGCTCATATGTTATATAGTATACCATGATAAACTAGTATATGCTTCCCGCGCACTCGCTGCTATACGTTTCACAGATGTAAAGGTTCAGAGAATGTGTGCGTGTGTTTGCGCGCGGGGGCTGGGGTGGGGTGGTGGTTGTATGTGGTGCATGTTGCTTTTAGTTTTATACATTAGTTTACCAAGTACCACCAGGATACAAGTACATGGACCAATGGCCTCGGCATTGCAATAAACGAATTCAATTGAGATGAATCGGATTGCCTAATCGACCACAACTCCGTGTGAAATGGTACCAGTCTAATTTCTATCAAATGTCAACGGTTACTGAGCACTAATTGTAGCGTCCATTTTTCATTGTATTTTCATAGTTGGTATTTTACGCCATTTTCCTTTACGTCAGCGATGTGTTTCATATGTGAGAACATCAACAGATTTGTGATTATCAGAAGACCCACTACTTGTCAAGTGACACTTACTTATGACCACAAGAACATATATAGATTCATATTATTGCAGCAAATTAATCAATGCTGTTTAATATACACGTAGAAGTCTGATAATGCCTCTTTGTTATAACTCACTAATGACCGTCCCGCGTTAAAGACTATTATAATGGATTTTTCTAGCTTCGTGTGTCTGCATCGAATTACGGTTCAAGCAGTTTATTGATATAGATTATTAATACAGATATAAGCCTCGCTATTCCCGTCTAGTAAATATTGTCACACTCAATAAACACGAATCTAGAGTGTTTCTGTAATGGCATAGAAATAACAGTCAGCGCGGACATGACGCACTGAATACAGTAATAGGTCACGTGACCTGCTTGACCACGGTCCACGTGAGAACACACGAGTTGACCAGCAGGATCCGATATACCCGGCGTTCCCAACAAGAGACTGCACTGTACAACCGTTCTGTGCCAATCGTTGACACAAACATCTCTCACAGCAGGGACTGTCGCCTGGCAACAGAGATTATCATGTATATGGAATATATCCGTTCTTGTCAGTTAGTTCCATATCCCCATCGGACTTGGTTCCTTCTCTTTCCATTATAGGTTGTTGGTTTTTTTCAGCCCCAGATTATCGCCAGTAGTCTATAACGGCAGACGTTGCCATACAGTCCTACTGATCAATGTACCGATTTCCTCACTGCTAAAGAACGATATCCAAGTCAATTAATTTCTATTTTAGAAAGCATGGAAGCGTGTTACTTCTCCGACGCTAAGTTTCAGTGTCTGGTATTACTTCTGTGACCACCTTGCCGTGAAATGGTAAATATAATCGACTGCAGCCTTCTCTAGAGGCTGCCATTAAGGGGATAAATCTTGGTATTGATTAGAAATTTGTGTTTTCAATACCATCCCGTGAAACATGTGATTAATTTCACTAAATAGCAGAGACTTGGCATTATGATTTGCCGCGAGACGTCATATATGACTTCAGTGTGGTTATACACAGAACTCCCATTATCCACTCAAGCCGACACCAATCCCTGCTACAGATGTTACCCTTCGCAGTGATTAAAGTACACTCCGGATTACAAATCTTATACAATTACTGCATATTTTCCTCGTCACGAGAACCCCCAGAATGGTCTTGCAAACTGGCGTTATAAAATTACATGCATGCCTCGTAGTAAGTGAAAGATTACCGAGCACTATAGTGGTAGAGCAAGGACTGGTTGGCACATGATGTGCTTGAGTGGGGTGTCTGATTTCTTACAGCGTCAGCATATTCTAGTAAGCTACCACGGTGCAAATCCACCCAAGTACACACACAACATTCAAGTCGTGATATGAACGACACACTCTTAAAAGCGGCTCTAAACTACAATTCAACGAATCAACTATATACATAAATATTTCAGTTAAAACAGACAGCTCATAGTAATTTTAAGCTGTTACGTCGACTGTAGATAGCTGTGCGTTGTCGTACAGGTTGGACCTACCAATACCCCAGCATTTTACGTTAATTATAAGTACAAATAGGCTAAGGGAAGTCTTCGCCATTCCAATAATAGTCATCTTGACATAGGATGTAATGAAACCCCGGTGACTGTGGAAGTTTTCACACGGGGAGATCCTAAAGTAACCGAGCAGTACAAATGATATACTGTGAAACTTATTAACACACGTGTGCACGAGCTACGTGTACAGACAATACGTCAGAGATATACAATGTAGCTGATGCCAGTTTCCACTCAGTCTTGGGTGGAGATGATGTCTGTGAGACATAACACACCCATGGGTAGTTCACCCAGAATGCTAACACCCATCAGTGGTTATTTCCTTGAAAGAATGATAGCACGTAAATCTGGACGAGGTTTACCCATGAATGTCTTACGACATGTTTCAATTTGCGATAAAATAAAATAAACATAACATCAATGGTACACTTGGCCACGCTAGGATACTGAGATTCGTTTATTACTCACGAAAAACAAACTCGGTTCCAATTGTTAACTGAAAACTGCAGTTCAGGTAAAAACATTCTCGGAACAATGCTAACTATGTTATTCAATGTTAAGAAAGAACGGTTTAATGCAGATTGGAATGGGTGAAGCCGTGTCTTTATAGAATGAGGGTGGGTGAGTGTTCCTGGTGACTCGTGACTCGAGGTATTTGTTGTACATGTACATATGTCCGAGATGTCGCCTATATAACACAAGTACTGTACACAACACACCCACTACGGCATCTCAAGGAGATTGATTAGAACACAGTTGAGGAAGATATAATTATCTTTGCTGCTTTCTGACATTCTCATCTTCTTCTTGCTGACCATAACATATGAATGATGTATTGATGTCATGTAAATTGGAAGACGAATGTCAAAATGTAATCTCACATTACGAACTATATAACATATTTGTGATGATATTTATTTATTTATTTTTTATTTTTTACAACAGCTGGTTACGAATTTCAACAAAGAAGTGGCTCTGTACTGTACTCTCGGCCTTGGTCTCGGCGGCAGCAGTGACTCCGAGAAACTACGAGAGGAGACGAAACGTTGTCGGACCAGAGCTTGTGATCTAGCACACCAGATCAAGCTGAAGCTGTTGCCTCTCTTACAAAGGTTCGTATCTGGAGGACTACACTCAATGACTGGAGAGTATTAGAGAGAGAGAATAGAGAGGAGCGTAGACGGAGTACTGTAAATCAGGAAATTAATGCGAGCATGATATTAATGCGAAAAACGCGATTAGCTTATGGTCGCATTTAATTCCTACGCATTATGGAAAATAATGATAGGTACGTCCGGAAAAAAACATGACTAGAGGCCTCTATCGCATTTAATTGTTGTCGCATTTGTGTCTCAATGATTGAGGTCGCA
>JAUTBT010001636.1:0-28732 GCA_032361225.1 Lepetodrilus schrolli
AATTAAATGCGGCCATACGCCAATCGCATTTTTTCGCATTAATATCATGCTCGCATTAATTTCCTGATTTACAGTATATGCTAAATTGACAAACACTGACAACAGTTTATTAACCAAAATCTGAAAAATAGGCTTAAAGTTTAATAGCTACTGACAAGGCACATTGTCAAAGCAGGTAAACAAGAAACAAGACAACGGGTGGCTGCATTTCATGTTGGTAGTGGTAGGGTATCAAGTTAAGTGTTGCACTGGATACTGTGGTAGTAGTAGAAGTTTAATTGGGTTGCATATCAAGTGGATGCTGTAGTTGACAGCAAAATACAACACGAATGGTGGTTGAGTATGTATTGTGTAAGTTGTGTCAGTATATTGTTTATGTAATTGTAAGAAAACGAATACTGGCAAAATAAATAAATAAATAATTAAGATATGAATTCAAACCAATTTGAAGGAAATGCAAGAAAGCTGACCGGTTTGAATAAAGATAATTGTTCTAAAGTAGAACTACAGATAAATACCGCAAGTGGATAGGAAAGTGGATAGTATACAACACCAACAAGACTGAACGTTAGTTGTTGTAAATATAAGTGAAGTCTAAAACAGACAGGGAGAAGGTACTATTCGTAATTCACTAATATAGTTTTAAGATATGTACTTGGAATTAGATTTAGAGTTAAGTTTTGTTAAATCTTATTAAAGTTTAAAGTAATGAATTAAACAACGATCTACCGAATGAGCCAAAGGGGTAACCCCGCTGGCCGAGACCAGTAGGAGCATTTTATATCACACCCGGCTACATTAGTCTGAAGGCAACATCACAGATCTTTGGGCAATGTCCTGAAAACATAAAAGTGAACATGTAGTGAAACAGCAAAAGTGAATAATGGCATATTGTAACATGATATTGAAATTTCTTTGAATTTGATTGGTCGGAATTGTGAAACGGTCTTATGAAATGAAAATGAAATTTTAACTTACTAAATTAACTTTGAAAACATTGCTGGAATTTTCAATAAAAACCTCTGAGCGATTTCAGGCCTCAAAGTTAGAAAATTGTCCAAGGAGCCATTTATCTCCTGAAGAACCAGAAACACTTAAAATAGGTGAAATACTGGTCACCAAATGCAAAATTAGGTCGCCATGGTTCCCAAATTAGTTGCTAAATTGAGCCCTGCATTTATTTCCTAATTATCCACAAAGTAAAGTGAACACTAGACACAACACATAAAAATGGCCTTATGTTTTTAAAAATAACAATTATTGCACTATAATTGCACTGGTGATGAGAATTATATTGCTACAATTGCCGTAAACAACTACCACCAGGGCAAATGGAGAAAAAAAATTCCACTTACCTGATTTTCTGCAATGGTTTTTTTCCAGTCTTGTTCTGCTATAAGTGGGATGGCCGTCTTAAGGACATTAATGGCTTTCCCCGCATTTGCTTTGAAAGTTTTCACAGCTAATTCTACATGCACCTGCACAAACAATTGTTGTTTCTTTTTTAATAACATTTCAGTAATAAATGTTAATTTTAGAAATATAATATATGTTTGTATTTAATTGTAGTTTTCACTGCAAAAATTACTTATTTGGGTATTCTATGCATAGAGGAATGTTCTAATAACTTTACATAAAAAAAATGATTGGGGCTTTATAGCTCCATTAGATTTTCAGGAATATAAAGTTCCTTGCATTACCTCTATAAGCACAATACCAAAATGACTCATTTTTATAACAGAAAAACATGTCTATATGCAGGATATTACATAACGTAAAGCCTACTGCAGTATTTTTTTAAAGAAAGTCAGTGAAGCTCCGTAAAATCTTGGATCCACAAAGGACATCTCACCGCTTCCACATCCTCCTTCCACGAGTCGTAGTCCGTGACTAGAGCGAGGGCGGCATAACACAATCCTGCCTCCTTAGCCAACACCACCTGAAAAATAGTCCGTCCGAGTTTCAGGTCTGCGAACAACACAACTTTGAAACTGATCAATGTATTCACAATCAGATGAAACTATCAGCCGGATCTACAACCAGATATAATTCATTTTAATCAGAGGCCTAAATTCTAGTTCTGTGAACTTAGATAAGACAATTATGCTGGCACAATTTTTAAGGGAATGCATTGTACTGGTAATCTGGGAATAAATCGAGGTTTATGTCATTTCTTGCTATAGTAATAGCATGGTGTACACCCTAATTTAGGCCCAGACTAAAGTATGCCCCTTTTGTGAAATGCCGACCAGTTTTGCTATAGAGAAATATACACTACTTAGAAGACTTATGCTCTTTCCTTATCTCTCTAATGTACAGCTAATTCTTCCCATGGTAATAAAGTCTTATCTTATAATCTTATCTTATGTATGGAACTAAAAGAATACAAGTTTAATTAGCCGACAACACTTCCCTCCCACACTCACCTCCGGCATGGTGCTCATGTTGATTACCTCCCCTCCCCACATTCGGAACATTTTGCTCTCGGCCTTGGACGAGAACCGCGGCCCCTCGATGGTCACCATGGTGCCTGTGCTCCGACCGGAGTATCCCAGCTCCGTCACGCAGTCGAACAGGATCTGCCTGGTCCGTGGGCAGAATGGTTCGTTCATCGGCACGTGACAGATCCCTTTGTGCGACGTTGACTGGCCATCGTAGAATGTCTGTGTCCTCTTGTAGGTCCTTGAGAAGATGCGAGCTAGCGGTTACAATAAATTATTTGGACACTGGTCATGATAATGATAGCATATAGTAAAATCCTAACAAATACTACATTTACACTAGTCTTCAGCATGCCTTTAAAAGCACTGAGAATCTAAGTGTAAGTTATGTAGTTAGACATTGGCTTTTGCTGGAAGGCATCTCATTACAATCATGGCTTTTGATGGAAGGCATCTCATTACAATCATGAACTCCCAATACAGGGATGATGAGTTACGACTCTCGTAGCACTATGATCGTTCCATGGAATGAGATCCAGGACACCCATTCATAAAGCTCTCGCATCCACAGATTGATCACAGTGGTAATATTTCACCCATACATGTCGACACATCCACATTGAGACCATAGTGCTATTATAGTGATCAATGAGTCATACCAGAGTACTATGGTATGTTAGTGGACATACAAGAGTACTATGGTATTTTAGGGTATGGTATTTTAGTGGACATACAAGAGTACTATGGTATTTTAGTGGACATACAAGAGTACTATGGTATTTTAGTGGACATAGAAGAGTACTATGGTATCTTAGTGGACCGACAAGAGTACTATGGTATTTTACAAGCTTCATGAAAGGATGCCCGAGTCTATTACCTACTGTTTAACATCATTGGCCTAACAATGGGCCTACAATCCATTAAGTTAGCCCAATGTTATAACAACATAATAATCACCACTGACCCAACATTTAACCACTACATTGGGCCACCATAGAACCGATCACCAACATCAAATCGGAACAAATCCAAATGCCAATGATGGACCAATGATTCATGGACATTTTTTTAGTTATTTGGGGTTTGTGATCCGTTTTCAGGATTCTTTCACTTATGATTCACGGACTACTATCTGTGATGTATCAGGACAGCTGTCTACCCACCTGTCAATGAACTGGTCGATGACGACAATGTCGCCCGGGTGGATTTCTTTGTGGAGTGACCCGCAAGCTGTGGTCACCACCAAGTGGGTACATCCCTCAGCCCGCATGGCCTCCACATTAGCCCTGTAGTTGACATTCGATGGCATGATGGTGTGCTTGCGTCCATGTCTTTTAACATTAAATGTCCCGCATCCAGGATAAAAAGATGAGTTCTCACAATACAGACCACAAACCAGCATTCAAAATCAATCTGTAGACATGTTAATTCTTAAAGAATTAGTGCTTTATATCACAGCGGGAATATTTCACCCAAACGCGATGACTACAATGTTATATTGCAATATAGGTTATTCTTTAAAGACATCTCCTACATTGCCTCTATGTTTAATTACCGTAATTCTCCTATTATTTAGAACTCTCATAGTTTGAACACTTACTAGTAGATTAATTGAAAAAAATATGAACATGTATGTAAAACATAAATTGTAATTGTTATTTTTCTAATTATGTGGACACTATCAGTTTTCTAAAAAAACAAAAAACATTTGTAAATTGTAAGCACAGTTCATACAATTAGCCATGTAAAAATCGAAATAATACATTAAAAGAAAAAGTATTTGATATGGTATTAGTGTATATGGTATAAAAAATCAATGTTTTTCATGAGATTGTAAACATTTATTAATAGGTTTGTTATTATACACATATTTGAAATGAATAGTTGAAATGGTTGCTTAATATTGTACCTTGGTAATAAAACACACTCCACTCCACCGATAGTTCCCAGCACTAGGCTGTCTGAAGGCTGCACATTAACAAATCAAAATCAATTTCATATATATTAGCTGAACATGATTAAATTCATGAATGATAATGATTGAGAAAAACTAAGATTTCTTTTCAGGTAATTGTCATAAATAGCTCAAATGTATACTGGTATTTAGAAATATTTACAATTTATATTTAATATAATTAATTATAATCTATAATTTGAACTAGAAATATATGAATGATATGAGAATTAAAATGTTTACAGTACAAGCTAGAGCTGTGCTATGTACTAAATTTGTGAATCGGTAACAAAATCTGTATCTTGTAGTGCTATGATTGCTTCATGATAATGCAAACATTCACACAGAGAGGAACAAAGATATATGAATTAATTGGATGTGAAACAAAATACAGATGCCGACTTAATATATTGACCACCCACCTTTCCAAATATTGTGTCGACATATTTCTCTCTCCTGTTCTCCAATATGTGAGGGTTGTCCAGTCCAGAACCACCGATGATACCCACCTGGACACATTAAATCATCAGTATTGTTATCATCATCATCATTATCATCATAATCTATCATCTTAAAGGCATACAATCACAGTTTATTGACATAGTTCATGATCAAACATATTTTCACCTGAAAGTAAGTACATTTGATTTGTCTACACAAGTATATTGGGCAACAAGCTACATTTTTATGTTCCACAAGTTTTCAATATTTTCATATTTTATGCATATTTTTTTCTCGCGACAATAAATACAAACATTTTCATGAGTCACTAAATGAAATCGAAACGAGGCAAATTTAGGTGTTTTTCCCCTTTACACCGAGTTACCATTTCGAGTTAAAGGTCAGGCCGTTAATAATAATAAATAATAAGCATATTTATAATGCGCCAAACCATCGTTTTCACAATGCTCGAGGCGCTAATTTAATTGACAGTAAATTACTATACAGATATCTGTTTCCAGCCACCCAATGTAGGGCCTTACGTAGCATTACTAAGTTATTACTACATGTACTATTGCACAGTTCACTAGCTTGTTCACTTTTACAAATAGTTACTTAGGCTGATGTATAAACAGGCAAATATTCGTGTGCACGTGTTGTCACTTGTGATCAGCTGGTTTTTACCTTAACTTTAGACATGGCTTCTTGTGTATCACCACGTAAATATAGTGAATCTTTGTCTTTTAACATACAAATATTATAAACAAGACATGTGCTACTTTCTGAACAAGGCATATGTGTGCCTCAACTCCAGTTATCTCCCTTTGGAGTTTATTTCTACTTGTTTACATACTTCTTATATAAATAACTAATTAATTAAATGATTACTTAATGATAATATATCCTACTTCGGGTAAACTGTTATATGTTATCCTCAACATCTGTTACTAGTATATCGCTAAAATAAGATATCACTGTTTGATAACCATAGTTCTGTTTGGTGGCAAGCTTTTCGAAAATCTTACTGGAGTTACGTCCCTTGGAATATTATGAAAATGGCAGAAGAAAGACAACAAGGCGGGAAAGAAAACCAACAAGATGAATTGTTTCGCTATCTACAGGGAGATATATCATACAATCAGTATGAAAAGTGGAAAGATATGCAAGAGAAGGTAAATTCGTTGACCTTATTTCCAGTACGCTGCTGTTAATGCAACTGTGCATCGAGTGTATGACAGGTCTCCAGTTTTCGTGTAGATTGTCATTGTGAATTTCAATCGTGAAATAGTTCTACTGACAATTCCTGAACATAACTATTTTTTCTTTTCATGTTAATGCCAGACAGAAAATGTATAAGGAAACGTATTATGAATCATACCAACACATTCAGTATAAAAACAAAACTATGATAGAAATTACTCGTCTCGCTGTTCTTGAAATTCTTAAATTTATTCCTGTGTAATCTGCAGACTGGTGACTTGGTGGAAGGGTCACATGATGGCTGTGCTCAATTTGGACCCTCACCGCCACTGGCCAGCACCTCAGACGATGTCCTGACGCCCTCCAAGACGGCCAGCAAAGAATGGACAGAGCTATTCTCGGCGGCCGAATCAGAACTGACAGTGCAGTACATCACAGGTTTGTAATTGCAGAGCACTCTATCTAAACAGGCACTCATTGGGACCAAGATGTGGCTAGGAGTTCAATCTAACGGCAGTTGAACAGAACAGAACCGCGGCATATGAGGTACAAATATATATTACAAAAATGAACATGGTAATCGTGGACAGGGATTTGCTAGGGAGTTTTTTGTTTCATTATCATAGAATGCATAACAATAGTTCAGAATACACTGACATTTTTCAATACACTGATTTTCCTGCTCTTTAAAAGAGAACATAATCTGAAGATGGATAGTCTAGACCGGTAATATGAGGGGATATGTACTTATTTCTTTGGTGGAAAAAAACATTTAAAAGCGTAATGGTACTCATTACAAATATCATTTATTTAACAGAGATGACATTCTGTTATATATATATAGGTGTGTTATTCCATCTTCCCATTTCTATTGGTAAGTGATGAGTTGAAGTTCGAAAATGAAGTAAATTTATTGTTTTGATGAGGATAGAGAGGATAAGTATGGCTCCAATATCGTAAGATAAAAAATACAACATGAAAACAAAATATGAAAACCTTTGGAACTTGCGGAAATTGTAGCTTGTTGCCCAATATACTTGTGTAGACAATTTAAATGTATATACTTTCAGGTCAAATATGTTTGACCAAGAAATATGTCAACAAACCATGATTGTATGCCTTTAAGCAATAAATTAATCAATCACACAGGGAAGATATCATTCGAGGAGTTCAGCAACGAGATGGAGAACCAACAACTAGAGGCCGCTGACGAAGATGACGATGACGATGATGACTTCAAGGTGACAGGTGTCAGCTTTGACCCCAGCAAGGTAGTGGTGAAGATGGAACCAGGTCAGGAAGAAGAGGAGGAAGTGGTAGAAGAAGAGGTAGAGGAGGAGGAAGAGGAGGTGGATTTGTCTTACGATGATGACGAGAAAGATGAAGACTGGGTTCCTTCTGAGAAGGATTTGGACCGTAAGGACAATTAAATGTATTCTATCATTTGGTTATCTCTATTGTTCGTTCGACGTACTTCATAGCCGTGTGTCTGGATGACTGTCACGTGATTAAAAAATGGCGCGAACAGTATGCCATGTTCTCTGTTTTTACTTTTATGTCTAGGATGTTTAATTGCAAGTGCATATCATTTAACATAGAAACATCATCTCTAGAACGAAAACTATGATGGTAAGGGAATCGGGGAAAGGCCTTATTAGAATAGATAACATTCGCTAGTATATTCAGATTGCCAAAATCTATAATCATGAAAGTCGTGTTACTGAAAGAAATGATGTTATTTGTCAATCATAACATTGGAATATGTACGACACCAGCCTGTTATTGAAAGAACGCAAGAAACAGCCACAAAAGGATATAAATGTTCAATGACAATTTCTCATTAGATCGTCTGGGCAGGTTGATTGTTCACAATTGATTGCTAAATATAAAACTAATAAATATGATAAATTAACAATGTGAAGAGTTATACATGTACTATCTCAAGGATTTAAAACAAAAACACAACTTTTTAAAAGAAAAAAAATGTTTGTGTTCAGATAATTAGAAAATAACGATTTGAAAACAAATTGTCATGTTCGTATTTTTAGGGCCGGATGTTAATATTTTTTTGCGATTAATTTATGTGTTCGAACTATTTGATGGTTCAAATTATTAGAGAAAATACTGTATTCAAATGTGAACTAAAAAGGAACTGTTAGACTTTATTAGTTGTATTATTTGGTTGTTGTTTATTTTAGGTGAAAAGAAAGTCAGGAAGAAGAAAATAAAGAAAGTGTTGGTTAAAAAACCTCGAACCATTCTGAGAAGTGAGACAAAAGAGAAGAAGAAGAGGGTGTGTGTTGATTGGTTCATAAGTTTGTTTACAGGTTGGCCATGCAAACTTTGTGTATGTAGACCTGAATGTGAGGGGTGTGACTGGGGTGTAATGCACATAAAAATACTTAGTTCGGATTTTCCTGGTCATTTATAGACATTTTGATTTCTGATCATTGCTCGAAACTGATAGTCTATGATGTTATTTTGCAGTTTTCATCTAAATAATAGAAGCATGTACACGTATATAGAAATCGAGATACTGAATATTCATATAGTGTGTTTTGACATTATTACTTAACATATTGTATCCTGCAAGTAATTTACAGAAAATATACAGAAAAACTATATTTTGCACATTTATTTCTGTATGGCAATTAATGATGTAGTTGTCATTGTTTTAGAGTCGTCGAATGCGGAAGAACGAGGTGCCCAAACATCTCCAAGGCTTGATGGGGGAGGCAAATCTGAGGTTTGCCAGGGGAGAGAAGGAGGAAGCCATTAAAATGTGCATGGAAATTATACGACTTGGTGAGTTTTAAGTTGTGTGTTGTCTGTCATTCACATATACTTCATGTGCAGCCGGATATGAGTGAAATAATCTTGAAAAACTGCTGTAACCACTAACTAAGATGTCACAGCACCTACCGATTCTGGGATTCAAACCTGATTTGCCGGATTGCAAGTCCAACGCTCTACCAACTGAGCCAAAGGGGGTAACCCCTCTGCATCTTACAAGCTGTGATATGAGTGAAAGAATCTTGGAAGCGGTACTAAACCCTAATTTAAAAAATATATATATATTATGTATATCACACCCGGCTAAAAAAAAAGAAGTGAAGATACAATAGCACAGGGTCTCTAGATAATAGTTAATTGTTAATTTAACCTTGCTGATGAATAGATTGTTTCCTAATGCATGCTGGGTAAACTGCCTCCGTGGCTTAGTGGTTAGAGAGTTGGTCCGGAGAGTGCAGGGTGTCGAGGAACGTGATTCGAGTCCTGGTTACGTCATGTTACAAAAGACGTTAAAATATGGTACTTGTTGTTCCCCTGCTTGGCACTCAGCATTACAGGGGTAACTCAAGGACTGGTCGGCTCGCATGTATTCTGTGTCAAATCCACTGTCGAATGCATGCTCATAGCGCTATGTTATTACCCCGGTCAATGGTTTAGTGTGCTCTCATTTTCCTTCTCAACTCCCTGGGGTTAATACAGTATATTCTGTCTGAGTGGAGTACCCATGTTCTGGCTGCAGCAGGATATTATGTGTGCTAGCACCAACAGCCAGTGGAAATCCAGTCTAGCACAAGCAGGGCTCATGCATACAAAAAATACCATCCATAATCATGAGTGAAAGAATATTGAAAGCAGGTACAAGCTCAATTCAACCAACCAAGCATACTGATAAGCTCATCCTTTTATTTCCATTCAGCTCCCAATGCTTACCTCCCCTTCCAGACGCTGGGCATGATCCATGAAGACATGGAACAGACAGAAAAGTCTATGCAGGTGACAATATATAATAATAATTGCATTTATATAGTGCATCATTCACAGTTCCATTGCTCTGTGCACATATACTGGAATACCTTGTAATAAACTTACACCATGCTGGAGCATATCTGCGCACCTTAGGACACTGTTTTCCTATAACATATAATATTATGATCATAGTGTCGTCACGTATGGGTGAAAGATTCCCGCTATGACGTAAAACAATAATTCACTCGCTCACTTTAATACCCATGTTTGAGAGTCCATGGCTCTACATTAACTTTTTGAGGCACCTGTCCGTGTCTATTTGCCCTGTAGGTAAAAGACTTGTTAATCTGTGCTATTTCACGTGTCTGCCCGTGGATAATACCTGTCCTGGGCAGGTAGACAATCCTTACTGTCGAGTCTTGTAATCTTGTGACGTTCTCTGCAGTTTTTCCTGATCGCGGCCCACCTGCGACCTAACGATAGCGAGGAGTGGATCCGATTGGCCGATCTGTCCCTGGAGCAGAACAATACCAAACAGGCGATACTGTGTTATAATAAAGGTATGGGAACACACTCTATTCCTGACTGTGTGGCGGTTGCAACATTAATTGTCTTGAGTCATGTTCCACAGAACAATTATAGTGCTACCAGAGTCATAACTTGCTATTCCTATTTTGGTAGTTACGACTCTCAGAGCACTCTGTTTGTCCTATATGGAACAGGGCCCAGAAATGTTATGTGTGAACAAGAAATAGTAAGGAATAGACTGGTAGTTAATTATTCGGGGGTATTTTTGTCTAATTACTGGAATGTATTTACGTTGAACAAGATATCTCAATCCATAAATTAAATAATCTCTGGGCTCCTGGTTCACACAACAATCGCAGTGCTATGAGAGTTGTTACCATGGAGGCACGGCTATAGTAGCACTACGATTGTTCTGTGGATCGGAGGCCAGCATCTCTGACAGGGACTAGTTTTAGGTGTATTGTAATGATCGACATTGAGTTATTTCCCCTGTGTTGTAGCTGTGAAGTATGACCCAGACAACTCAGACTATATATGGCAGAGGTCGCACCTGTACGAGAGGCTGGGTGAACACAAGAAGGCACTGGAGGGATACCAGCTGATTCTCAAGCTGATCCCAGATGACGATGGAGAGAAGTATCTACAGCTGGCCCGGAATATCACCAAGGTGGGTGCAGAACAGATAATCGTTATGCAATCTCGTATAGCTGGACCTGAAGCCTGGGACAGAAATAACCACAATAGAAAATAAAATTAATTTGCATTTATTTTAATTTCCTGATGATTTACATTTTTGTTTTTCGTTGGATTTTTGAAATTGCAAATATTAATCATTTTCAGGCTCCAAAATAAATTAAATTAATATTCCTTTTAAGTCGTAGCTTTATTGTAATGTTGGCTATTTTGGTTCACATTCTTGAAATATATTGAAACACAAATTCTTTAGATTGAAACAGATGTAATTTAATATTTTTTAGAGTTTCCATGAGATTGGAGAAAGCCCACTGGCTATTGAAACTATAAAGATGTCTCTACACAAACACCCTGACCTCATCACATCAGAAGGTGAGAATACGAAGAACAAGACTTCTAGCATAGAATCACTGCCTCGATGGCATGTACTGTCCAATATTATTTTAATTTTATTTTCTTAATAGGGGTTTAGAGCCACTTTCAAGATTCTTTCACTTATATCGACAAGGCTTGTCAGTTCATGGCAGTTGGAAACCCGCAACATCCGTAGCGCTGAATGGTGCAGTAAATCTGCGAGCACCAACCGGTACTAGACAGACCAAAGATAAAAAACTGCATTGCCACGGTACAGACAGTACATCTATCATGATCGTGACAGAAAGGTAACTTTCACGAACATTGATACCGGGCTTCCTGCCGCGTAAATGATCCCTGTCTTGCAGCAGAAAAGTGACAAGATTGTGTCCATTACATTATCTTGCATTTTACTGTTATTCATGCATCTAATTTCATGTCATGTTTAAATACTTTTATATATACTTTTGAGATGTCATTTTCTATGTTTTAGATGTGAATCTACTGCTGGAGTTGTCAATTGTGGAGAAGCAGTATATTCAATCTATTGAGGTATGTAGTTACTACCGGTATCTTTGTCGTCAGATCGTCACAAATTTGTGAAAGATTCCCGCAGCGACATTAACCTCCATAATCACTCACTTTGTCATCAGCTAACATACAGGTCATTTTTGTGTGTAATTAGCTGATGCTATACCAACATTTCTATTGAGATAATATCACCCATAGTATATACTGTTACTGTTAGTATATAATGTTAGCAGTTTCTTGGTGTGAAATATAGCAAATATGGTATATTGTCTGAGGCAATGGACCCAACTCAATGGTTAATTGGGCCCATAACCTGCATGCATTGGACCCAGTTTCAGTATACCTTTGGGCCCAGCTTCTGTATATCGATCAGCAAACATGACTGAGATTTGGCCCAGAGGTCACAAAACCTTCCTGAATATGATTTCATGCTCAACTCAAATTTTTGTTCACAAATCCCCATGCAAAATATGAGCAGCATAAAATCATACTCAAAACAGTTTCAAAACCTCGGGGCTGGGCAGCCAGGGTCAGAGGACTGTACATCCATTACCATGGTTCTTTGTACAGAGTTCAGTACAGAGAACTAAATCCAGACATGTCCGAATATCTGGATATTGTGTCGGTTTGTTCCAGATTCTAGTTGATCACTGTGGGGTGAAGGTCTTTTGGAGTGCCACCCATGAACTGTGGCCACCAGCAATAGACACGACCACCAAGCCCATCAGGTAAGGTGCGCGTCTCTGTTCAAAATACTCTCGTTCATAATAGTACAGGGAATTCCAACTCCATAACCAGTATTTCACTGCATGTTGTGTTGGTATTTCTCACCAAAAAAAGGATTCCTGGAAGAAAAAGTTTGAATTATCATCACTCAAGCCCAGAGATTACAAGAATCTTTGAGTACGATTTCATGCTCAAGCACAAATTTTATATGTGGATTTGTGAACAATGAACATGAAATCATACTAAAAGATGTTTGGTATTTTTTTTTAGCTACCATTGTTTACTACCTTGATGTAATTTCAGGGTCTTTACTCCAGAACTGCTGCCTATTGACCTGAGAGTGAAGCTAATCATATGTTTCATTCACCTGGGATATGTCAAATTGGCTAAGGTAAGAAGAAACCAACCTCACATTGACTAACAGCCATCTGAGCTGATCACACACTCTTCACACACTCGCAAGTACAAATTGAGCCTTTTTACCTGTTTCGTCTTTCAGACATTGCCCTTCTGCATAAAATTATACATACACAAAATAATTTGTGATAGCTCTATAAACAGATTTGTTATTAATGGTGCCCAAAAGAAAATTAAACAATTTATATACATGTATTTTGGTTAAGGCATCAATATATAAAAAAAAAAGTTTTTAATTCCATGAGATAATCTACAAAATAAGGGTATCAATGCATTTCATACCAAACTATAGTTCTTAAAGCTGTACCTTCTTCCACTATCTCAACATCAGCCATGGCCCAGAGATTACAACATGTTTTTGAGTAAGATCTCATGCTCGTCTCACAGTTTTGTTCACAATACCCCATATTAATATTGTGTATGAGCAGAAAAATCATCAGGGCCTGGTTGTTTTCTCACCTGTCATCTCAGCATCAGCCCTGGTTGTATTGCAGGACGCAAGCCTCCCGCTGTTCAATGAGGAGACAGAGGAGACCGGGGACCTCTACTTTGACGTTGCCGATGCCTACATGGAGACTGGACACTACACCGAGGCGCGGCCAATACTACGTCTTTTGGTCAACTCGGACAGCTTCAGCAAGGTAACCCTTCATTGTACAGTGTCTCGGGGGTATTAATTTCCTGTTTGATGGATCATCAGGGCTTGACATTGTCCGCATGCCCAGGACAGGTATTAACCACATGTGGACAAGTGAAATATCCTAGATTATCAAGCCCTTTACCTACAGGGAAAATTATTTTGTTTCTAACAGGACAAAGGGACAAGTGTCTCAAAAAGTTAATGTAGAGCCCTGATATCAAACCTGTCCTTAAATCAATGTTTGTGAAAGTTGCTGATTGGACCTTTGAGGTCATGATGTTATGCACCATCTTTACAAACACCAAGCTGTAGTTTCACACTGTTGCTTGTATTGCAGGCTGCTGTATGGCTGAGGTACGGGGAGTGTCTGAACGCACTCGGTGACCTTCAGGGCGCAGTGGGGGCATATTCCAAGTGTGTGGAGAAGGCGCCAGGACATTTTGGCGCCCGTGTGTCTCTGTCCGCTCTACAGCAGCAACTGGGCAAACACGAAGAGGCGCTGCAAGTGCTGTCCACAGGTAGGTGACCTCTGGCCTCTGAACCTTTGACATGGGCAAGCACGAGGAGGCACTACAGACTGCACTATTTTTCACTACATATAATTATGTAGTGCTACAGAAGCCGTTCAGCCAGGATACATAGTACTATGTAGTACTACCTTTCACTACGGGTTTGGACCCCGTAGTGGTTTTTTAGGAAAACCCAAACTATGAAGCAAATGGACTAAACACATGTGCAAACCAATTTGCTGCTATTTTCCTACGAACCCATTCAGCCAGCCACTACTTTGTAGAAAAGTAGCATAGTTTAGTGAAATGTAGTACAGCCTGAACGCACCCCTGGTGCTGTCTACAGGTAGTTGACCTCTGACCTTTGATGTTTACTGTTTCTACTCCAGGAGAGCAGGGTGAGATGTCGGAAGAAGACCAGATGCTGCTGCTACACAAGTGTCATCTACTTCAGTCCCAGGGAAAAGTCTCTGAGTTCCACATCGCGTGTCAGAAACTGCTCTTTAGCAGCTTCCTGTCCAGATGCAATTCTAACTTCATGAAAAGTGAGTCAAATATTGAAGAAAATGTGTTCATACGTCTAGTAAAAGAACCATTTGAGCTCCATTTCAGTGTGGGTGGGTGGTAGCGCAATGGTAGAACATTTGAACTTGGGTCCAAATCCCATCCCCAGCATCAATGTTCATGAAAGTTACCTTTCTGACGCAATCATGATAGGATGTGCTGTCTCTACCATGCAGTTATCATCCTTGGTCTGTTAGTACCAGGCAAGGTCTGTTAGTACCAGGCCGTGCTCGCAGGTTTAGTGCAACGTTCAGTGCTACGGATATTGTGGGTTTCCTCCTGCCATAAATCTGACAAGCCGTGATATAAATGAAAGAATCTTGAAATAAACTCAAACCACAATTTAAAAGGAAATGTGAATTAAATTTTCCATGTTGTGATTTTGCAGTTGTCTTCTCATATCGTACGCACAAACACAGAGCAGACGCATTGAGAACATTCATTGCCTATCAGGAAAAAGGCGGAAAGGGAGGTAACTATTTCCTGATTGCCAACATCATATTTGTAAATTAAATTCGATTGTATTCAGTATCGCAGTAATATAGCATCTAAGTGGGTCAAATTCTATTTTTAGACATCTGGCTTAAAGATTCTGGTGACAACCTGTGGTGACATGTGCGTGGCTGTTGTTTTGTTTATGTATATTACGTTGTATCCCGATCTATCTCGCATGGAACAACATGATTCATCTCTGAATCGAACAGAAATTTAAGCACACGAACCATATTAACGGTGTATTAAGATTTTCTTTGGAATTTGGGAAATTCGGGGAAAATCCAAAAATATTTCCATTGGACAATCTGAATGTAACCAAGGTTACAGGAAACATTCTCAAATACGTTTTTCTTCAAGTCATCTGCCGTCTTGTGATATGAATCACCTCTGTGGCATGGTGGTTACAGCATCAGCTCACATAGTTGTAGGTCAGTGGTTTGAGCCCAACCATATCATACCAATAGCCGTCAAGAGTACTTGTTGCTCCCCTGCTTGGCATTCAGCGTTAAATACGTAAAGCAAGGACTGATTGGCTCAAGGTTGGTTTGTAATATGCCCAAGTGGGATATCCATATTCTGATTATGGTAGGATATTCTAGTGAGCTAGCACCACCAGTCAGTGGAACTCGGACTCCGTGCATATGTACACAAAACATGCCAGCCATGGTATGAGTGAAATGATCTTGAAAGTCCCTCAAAATCCCACTTCAACCAACCAACATAATAAAGTCGTTTCATTTTAATTTACAGACAGTCTAGCCTCTATGACAGCCACCAGCGATGCTAAGACATTCGTGAAAGTTGATGATTTGTGGGAAATCTATAAACAGGTTTTGTATTCACTTATTCCACTTCACTTTACTTCACTTCACTTCACTGTACTTACTTTACTTACTTACTTACTAGTATTATGGTTGGTAAAATATTTAATATTTTTCCAGCTGTTTGAGTCGCTGGTGAGACACAAGAAGTACGACAACTTACTGGAGATAACAACACTTGCTCTGGCGTGTCCGCAGTTCATGAATGACACTTTCAAGGTCAAGGTCAGTCGGCTATTGTTGTGGTTACTGTAGTGCCCCAGCCTCGTTCCAAGGTCAGCTAAATAACTTCAGAGAATGCCACTGTGGGGAGTTTAGTTATGCCCCACTTCAAAATAATTACTTTTCAACACTAAAAATATGAACATACACATCTCGGTTTTATAAACATTCAAACACTATCTGTTTCACCTTCTACAACGTGACAGATTTCCATGTTTGCATCTTCCAGGAATCAGACTTCATGTGTCTGACAGCGTGCATGTTGCAGAACAACGGACAGTTTGCATACAACTTTGTCAAGGATGAGTGTATGAAGGTGATTATAGACAGCAGATCATTTAAATTTAAATTATTAATTTATTACTTTTCTTTTCTTGATTTTATTGAAATTATTATTAATTTTTATTTTATTATTATTATTGTTATATTATATAATTATTATTGTTATTATTATTACTAGTAGTAGTAGTAGTAGTAATAATAATAGTAATTATAATATTGTAATAATTATTATTATTATTATAATAATAATTATTATTATTATATATTTTTTTAATTTTGTAAGTAGTAATAGTAATATTGTTGTTATTATTATTATTTTTATTATTACCATTATTAATACTGTATTTAAATTCACCAGTATGTGATTCCAAGGGCAGATTTTGATTTACATCATCGATCAAATCAAATATACAGATATGAATATATTCACAATTGAATTAAATAAAATAATAAAGTAGAAAGTAATATTTTTGTTATGGAACTGAAGAAGTTTTATGGAATCTGAGCCAAAGTATGGAAAGATTAACTGTCGTGCTTTGTATTTCAGAATTTGCACAATAATCAAGCATGGAACTTGTTTTCACAAGTGATGTCTTTTGCGATGGACATTCGACACAATCGATTTGCACTGAGGCTTTGTTTGAGGGTGAGAAAGTTTGTCAACTTTTAGTTAATGGGTTTTTTTTAAATGTAAGATTGGCAATGTCTGGGCTACTGATATGAGTGAATCCATCAAGCTGTTATTTTTATTATATTTTCAGCATCCTGACGTCAGAGCTCTAGGAATCATCAATGGCCACAACAGTTTGATCAGTGGGACATACAAACATTCCCTGGGTATGTCCTGACCACACAGTCCAGATTCAGGTTCAACCTGTTTCCTGCATCTCTGACACCATATCAATATATTTATCATTGCTGTCAGTTATTAATTAATAATAATAATAATAATAATAATAATGTACATGTTTATGTTGTGCCAACTCTATGCTTGATAGTGTGCTCATAGCCATACATTACTGCCCCTGTTCCTGGTTCAGTGTGCCCTCATTTTCCTTCTCAACTCCCTTGGGAGTGTTCAACAAGACAGTACAGTTGATGTGTAATGGAACCTTTGTGTAAAGTTTTTTTTTAAAGTTGCAAATGTAGCTCAAACCTAGCTAATACCATTGTATGGTAGCAAAGTGCTTAGGTCCATGCTTCTCCAGTCCACCCAAATGTGAATGGGTACCCAGTAGGATGGAGTCTAGTAGTACCTCCTAGCACCTGAAATGACAGCTTGGATTGTATACTCCACATGGTGTTGAGAAGGTGAAGTGAGTGCACATTTTATGGGTAAAATGTTAACCTTCCAGTGCCTAAAATTACAGCTTGGATTGTATACTCCACAGTGAGTTGAGAAGGTTTAGTTAGTGCACAATGATCCATTTCTTCATAGGACCTGTGGCCGTGATTGTGAATCGTTGTGTATGGGTGAAAGTATCCCACTTTGACGTAAAACAATATCTCACTTACCATGATTGTGTGTTTGTTTGTCACAGGGGAATACATGGCGGTATTCAGACAGACCCCCAGAGACCCTCTCATCAGCCTGTGTATTGGACTGTGCTTCATCCACATGGCGTGTCAGAAGTTCACCACGCGCAAACATTCCCTGGTTACTCAGGTAGTCTCCCACCCACCCAGTTCAAAGCACATCCTGATACTTTTTTTGAGTACGATTTCATGCTCAACTCGAGATTTTCTTCACAAATCCCCAAATATAACATTTCAGCTTGAACATGAATTCATACTCAAACGGTTTCGTAATCTTGGGGCCAGGCATTGCATATGGTAGCACAATCAGTAGTGTGTTGGACTACAAACCTAAATGTTCAAGTTTGAATACTGTCTTCTTTGTGGTGGGTCGCATATGGCTGAGATATTCCTGCAGCGATGTAAAGCAATAACTCGATCAATCTTTGTGGTGGATGAGATCCCTATCAGAAGAGGGGACATTAATTTGTATCCGCGAACATAGTTTTTATTATCATTGGTGTATCTGCACAGGCTGGTGAATCTTCCTATGACTGAAAGGTTGTTGAAGGTTCCTCTCCAACCGTTAGCTGGTTGCTGAGATATTGTAATACAATGATTCAATAAAACAATAATTCACTCACTCATGTATTGTAATACAATGGAAAAGGGCATGAAATCAGTGCAAACTTAAAGAAGAAGAAATAACTAAACTTTTTTATGTTGTATACTGTGTTATAGTCGCACCTTGTTCTCACCCAAATACTCCTATTCAAAATATCACCCTAGAGCAGTTATGGTAAGTAAGTCTAGATTTCTCAGAGGGTAAGTGGCTCCTTTCATGTAAATATAATACCATTAAGTTATATATAAATGATTTACTTTAGCCCTCTGTGACTATTGATAGTCTAACTGTCTTGTTGACGTGTTTCAGGGTCTGGCTTTCCTCAACAACTATGTCGAGTTACGAGGTGAATGTCAGGAGACTGTGTATAACCTGGGACGAGCCATGCACCAGCTGGGTGAGTAGACGTAGTGCCAGGGGTAGTGTTGTAGAGGTATTGCCATAGATGTAGTGTCGTAGAGGTAGTACTGTAGAGGTAGTAATAGACCCTGTTCCTTTCAACTGTGCAAAGTGTACTCAGACAGATGTGTGACGTCACTACTGAGTGAAAGGAACAGCTCGCACAAACAAGATGGCAGAAAAGAGTGCCCGTAAATGTGTGACATCACTGTACTAGACTCTGTGAGTACAGACCGCACAGGTCACGGACAGTGTGCGCGTCGTTCCTTTGACAAAACTGTCTGTTTGGAGTACTCTGAACACTGTACTTCGGTGAAAGGAACAGCCCCTAGATGTAGAGGGAGTGTTATATAGAGTGTTGTAGAGGTAGTGTTGTAGATATATATACACAGACAAATATTTTACTACTGTCAAAATATCTAGTCAGAAGGAGCAGTTGACAGTTTATCGAGAATGGTCATGTTATGTTTGTAGTTCAGCTATTGGACATTTGATTCTGGCCATAATCTCATTTTGATAAATGATTATAGTAGGACTTCTATGTTGTATATTTGATGTAAGTGTGATGGTCTCGGTCTCTCACAGAACTGAAGTATGCTGCTGTCTACTACTACAAGAAAGCTCTGTCTCTGCCACCCATCATGTCAGAACCTGAGGTCAGTACCTCTGACACTAGCAATTGGGTCTGCCATAGATTTAAAGCTGCCATCCTCCTTGAAATATCATTCATATTATTTGAAGCTGTTTTCTTTCTAAACTTTCTCTCTTCTCATTTGATGTCTTGAAATTGAAATTCATCAAAAACTTTGTTGCTATAATTATAGTAAAGTTGATCATGACAGTTAATGTTGAATTGGTAACATCAACCTTGACCTATGTGTTGACACAGTAACAATGACCGTGACCTGTTTGTTTGCAGGGTCTGTTTGACCTGAGATGGGAAATCGGACACAACCTAGCCAACATCTACATCAAGTCTGGGTCACATGACCTTGCTAGGATGATCGTGGAGCAATACTGCATCATTTGAGGTTCGTATATGCCCAATGAGTGGCTCCTCATTGCCATGTTTGTCGCTTTTCTTATTTGCTATGTATTTGCAATGTATCGTTGTGTTATAATTTTGTTTTCATTTACTATGCCCCAATTGGTTGATTTTTTATTGTATTTATGGTGTTTTTTTTTAATCGGATCAGTCTAGTTATGGTGGTATTAATTAGATAGGTGCAATATTGTTAAATCCCAGCAACCAAATTGCATCACTTGTGTCCTACAGTAGAATTCATATGAATTGTATTTTTGCTTTACTGCATTTAACAAGATATAATCCTTTAAAAAAATTCCTTTACAATTGAACAATATAAAATAGATCTATTAACTCAATTTTACAAAATGGTTAGCCATATGTTCAACATATTGCAAACACAATCTACCTCCTGTACTAAAGCGATAACTACTGATTAATTGACTATTCAGCATGAATAGAAATGTAGCTTGTGTAGTTTCAAGAGTTTGTATTTTACAGTGGCAAATATTATCTCTACTCATGTAATTAGTGGTTCATTTGTGAGACACCCTATAGCTTAAAATCACAAAGACATTGTGACATTAGCTAAACTTTATCTGTAACTTTGATCTTTTACATTTAATTAGCCAACAATATGTTTTAAGAAGTATATGTAGACACTCAATTAGCACTGTTAAGCCTGGTTGAAATTGATTTAGTTTCTGGACAGTCTAGACTGATAATTAGCTAAAGAATTTTTTTAAAATGCATATTATTGTAGTTCTTATAGTGTGGCATATCTGTGTGCTGTAATACAGTATTAGCACATAAATCACACCATAAAATAATAATAAAAATTCTCCTTAAGAAATTTAGTCAATAGAACAAAAATTACATTGAAATATTATCTACACAAATTTAATACTCCTGTATTGCTTTATGCTCAAAATTTTCAAGTTTAGTATCCATTTACAGCCAGGTTTTGCATTTCATGTTCATTTCAGAGCTGACATCTGGATTGTTCCCTCCCCGAGACAGCCATGATCTAAATTACCTGCGAGAGAGAACTAGCTGCAACATATCATGCCATGGATGTGCTATAGGGACCGTGCTATGGTGGTTTCCAGCAGACTTCACCTACTGGGTCTATTCACTGCAGAGACTCCACATTCACTGCAGACTCGTGGGTGAAAATATCAGAGGAAATCTATAAGATTGATCTCGGTCATCGGCCACATATGGTATTGTGATTGAAATGGTCCGTCATAATCTTGTGAAATTTCTGGGAATGTTGGAATATTAGAAAACTACTTGATTAGAGGACAAAGCAGTATTTCCTTCATATTCCAACACAATTAAAAACCACGAGGAATGACTACATACAGACCTATCTGAACCAATGACTGCACTAAATTTCTAGTCATTTCAACCAATCGCTCTTTTTATACATAGAGAAAATAATTCTTAGACACATTTCTTTACATTGTACATCACCCTGGAAGAAGTTCCATTTTCTGTCTCCATATTACATTGGAACTGGGTAGAATATTCAAAATAACAATGTGTCTATAAAAGCCAGATTTGGACTGTGAACTTGTATTAACCAAAAACATGAATTAGACAACCATTCAGAGGGACTTTGAACCCCTTCTAAGGGAGACCATGCAAGATATTTTAATCTGGTTTAAATGCAATACATTTTAGACATTGTATATTGTCTACACATGTACATAGACCCAGAATACATGTAACAACAATGCATATAAATATTGATTACATGTTGTAAAATGACTTGTGTATTGACTGAATTAGTTGCCTACATCCGTAGTGCCGACAGTATCAGCTGGTACTGACAAGACCAAGGATGACAACTGCATTGCCACTTTACAGACAGTGCATCCCTTCAATAGCGTGTCAGAAAGACAACTTTCGCAAACATTTATGCCGGGCCCCCAGAGCAGGATTTGAACCGGGAACCTTTGGCTCCGAAGTCCACAATGTTCTACCACCCGCCCCAGTTGCCTTGTGAAAGAATGCATATATATATATATGCTGAATGTATCTTCCACCCCTTCCTGCTCATTAAAATTGTTGGTAATAGAGGTCTTCAATACAGTGCTTATTCCAGTATGTCTACTTTCCAATTTGTGAACATGATTGTGCAGGATGTGCCAGAAGCAACAGTTATGCATCAATTCATGCACTTGTTCTTGGTGATGTTAAAAACATAAAACATAAGTCACATTTACTTGGTTTTATTTCTTTATCAGTTTTCAACATGATATTTCCTATGATTTGGGTTAGTGTTTTTTCTCTAAAGTACATAATCATAATAACTAAACATATAATTGACCAGAAATAAATAATTGCACAATCTAAAAATCAAATAAGACACGGATAATTCAAATTACATATTCCATACCTTATCATTAATTCTTCCCATGGTCTAGGCAACTGGAGATGCTTTAAAGAGCTGTGCCTTTGCCCCAATTCAGCAGGGAGAGGGTTAACACTGGAAAGGTACATTTTTAATAGGAGTCTGAAGGTTAACCCTATTTACATATTGAGCTGGAAGATTAACCCTACTAGAGTTTGGTGAAAAACTAATGTCAACCAGTCAAATTAGTACAAAATCAAACCTAAAATTTGAAGAGTTATACAGGTTAACACCCAATTATAGAGTTGGGAAGTTACAACTATTCAAAATTATTACAACTGTTACAAGAAACACCAAGAAAATCCTACCAATTGTTCAACAATTTCATCCAATATGAAAACAACATGGATCTACTTCAGATAGGCACACATAGTGCATTCACATTTGGATTACATCCCATTTCGCCCATCTTTACACAGATATTTACAATATCATTATGACTGGAAACATTCAACAAGCATTTTAGGTCTCAAGAAGTAAAAAAAAAAAAAGATCACCATCTTGATAACACCCTGTCATCTGGACAAATATATTCAACATTATTTCATCAGTTATTGGACACCAGTTAGAACATGATTCAAGAGCCTAACCTTTAAATTCAAGATTTGCATGCAAGGAACGAAGTGGCTTGAGCCAGTGTGTAGTGCCTAATTTAAAAACAAAACACATTGTATACGCCTTAAAGTATACCTTGTAAAATAAGTAAATTTTGGGAATTAACATATTTTTTAGTTTTACAGAAATCAGGTTACATATAAATGTAACTGTTCATCATCTACGCTTGGTTCACAACAACATAAATTGCTTCAAGAGACACCATTTATTTATAAACTTTGTGAGATTGTAACCTCTACCTCGGCTGGATATGTACACATTTAAAAGATGTGACCGGATCGACATGCACATGGATTAATTAATTGGTCAAATATGCAGAATGTTTTCATATTGCCTATGCTACTATACACACGATGATAATTGGAGGGACCTGCGATGGGCCGGAATAATACAACCTATAATTTGTAAATGCATAAAGTCCACTATAAGCTCAGTTCTCCAGATCAGAGTACATAAAACTGATTATCTCTTCTCCCTTAGCCTACGTGCTTGAATTAAAACCATGATTATGATTAAACAAGTAACGACTATGATACAATATTCCATTAAAATGTTCATAAAATGATAGATGGATTCACGAGTGAAGTTAAAATCTGGAAATATGTAAATGATGTGATGAAAAATAAAATCTTTGTGGTGGATGCGTCGAGTTTCATGGAAAATCGTCTCTTCGCGGGAGAAAGCTACTGGACTGTCTCGGCATGTGATGACAGTTCTCCAGATGGAGTAATCTCTACTTGTTGTTGGGCGATGAGTGTCTGCATACTGTAAGGAACTCTGCTAAACGAGTTGACCGAATGTCGTCCACCCTGCGCCCAGCACAAAGCTGCCGTTTTTACCAAGTGTGTTGTCGACCTCTTCTCATGATATCAACTGAAAAAAAAAGACATTAGAATGTAAATTTTCAGATACAATTTATTTACATGCCAAGGTGCATCAAAATATAATTTTATTTAGTGTTTGCAAGACACTTTCAGCATTATTGTGGTGTGAATGTCATTATAATTTCAGCATTTAGTTACTGACCTGTTTTACTGTGCTCTTGATAAAATCTTTTTTATCTGACAAGTCAAAGTCTGGATACTTGGCATAAACCTGCAAGAAAAACACCAACCATAAGTTTGGAATCTTGTCAATTCATATGAAAACTCCAACTATGTGTGTATGTTTAAAAGAGGAAGAAATTCGACCAGATCCAATAGATATATACTAATAGAACGCATGGCAACAGACAATTGTAATATCAGCGGGAAACAAGCCAACAAATAAATCAGCAGATTTCTGAGGATCCGCAGAAAATTGCCAAGTCTGTAATAGGTCTGAATTAATGAGATAATCCTTCAGACGTTCAGACCTATCCAAGGACATCATTTTCCAAACAAAAAAGCACTTGCCTGTTTCACGACCGTTTTCATGGTCACTTCTTCCAAGTTTGCACCGTCAAGGATTTTTTTCACAAGATCTCTCAATTCATCATTCTGGAATTAGAACACGTACATTTCAAATACAAAAAAAACATGAATAAAATACTTGCTGTAAAACTGTAGTAAACCAGTTAGCCTATGGACGAACTGGTTATTTATTACAATATGCATCACTGGAATCAGGCAGCTGCTTACATTTGGTGGTCCAGATTTCTTTGATGCAAGTGTCTCGTCGTCAGAATCTTCAGAGTCTTCATCCGAGTTGTTCTCCACTTAAAACGAGGTGCAATAAAATTAATACACTTGCCTGATAGTGACTGTGCAAATTCAATAAGTAAAATTTAGTTTGTCCATTAACTAACTACGATTGCAATGCATTTTTTTAAATATTATTATTATTATTAAATTTGGGTATTGAGCTGCTTTCCAGATTCTTTCACTTATTGTAATGCATTTAACAGGTGTTACATATTACCTTTCTTTTTTCTCGCTTCTTTCTTCTCGTGTTTCTTTACAGATTTTTCCTTCTTATCTTTTTTATCATTCACTTTTTTCTCCTTTTTGTCATTTTCCTTCTTATCTTCTGTCTTCTTGGGTTTGGGCTTGTCCACTTTGGCTTTCTTTTTGGGCACCTGAAAATATAAATTATTAAAAACTATAAGGACACTAGAACCCAGTAGAAGTCTGTTATATGTCAGACCTCATACAAACTTGTAAAGATAAAATATTCCATAAATATGAAGAGGTCAGTCTGTTGTGAGAAGTGTAATTTAATGTTTAGATATTTTTATGGAAATAAGCCTCAGGAAATTTTGCCAATTTAATTATATTTTTCCAATTGTCAATCATTAGTATAAATCAACTAAAATATTCATATAATTCTTAAAATTCTATTGTTTTTCAAAACTTTTATTGTGCATATTTGTATTGACGAAAATGAAATAAATCTTTGCAATCTGCAGTAAATTCTCATTAAATTAGCAGGTTAATTAGACATGCATGGGTGCCTTCCAGTAGCTTCTGGCTGAGTAAGTCATTAAATGAAAGGATTAACTGACAGGTTCCTTTGGTCAATTGTCTTGGTCTGCATGTTGCTATCATTTAGCCATGGTTACCCTGATTGGCTTAATTACCTTTAAAAACACTAATCTCTCTCTGCACTGAACACATTAACCTGGCCAGTCTAACCAAGGAGGTAGTTTTCTCAAGCAGCACTGAACATTTCCAGTCTTTACAAGGATAGTTCTCATATTTACTGTATTAACATTTTCTAACCACAAAACTGGCAGTTTCCTCAAGCAGAGCAGAGCGCCTCCAGTATTTACAAGGTTAGTACTCATATTTAAGGTGTATTTACATTTTTGATAGGATTTTAATTGTCTACTTGCATCTTAAATAGGATTTTATTTATGTCATCAACTATGAATGTTTCTGATTATGTAGAATATCTGAATTGTTCCAGCAATAGCCATATTGTATTTTATTCTCTAGATTAAAGTGAGTGAGTGAGTGAATTATTGTTTTCTCTAGATTAAAGTAAAAGATCAATATAATACTGGTCCCGAGTATGAAAAAAACCACATATGTTAGCATATATTGACATAATACAATCTGTGTGTATCATTCTAGTTGAGTGCCATGATAAATGATACTTCAGTTGTACAGCTGTTGACTAACAGAAAGAGTAGTCTTCCTTTGTCCATACCTCCTCCTCACTCTCTTCCTCGCTGACATCACCATCCTCATCAGCTTCCTTATCATTGTCCACATCATCTTCATCTTCATCAGATTCTACATCTTCCTTTGTAGTGTTCCTTTTCTTCCTTTCTTTCTTTTCTCCCCGCTTCCTCTTTACTCCTCTTTCCTTCTTTTCCCCCTTTGGTGCTCTACCCCCTGCAAATTGTTCCAGATTTAACATACCCAAACATTAACCAATAAAGACATCAGTAGGTCCAACAGTTACAAGCAAAGGTACCACTTCATATATACAAAAAAACCCACTCATTTGATAAAAATAACTTCACCAAAGATATTACGCTGAAAAACAAATTAGGCACAATAAGACAGGGGCCCATATCCAAAAGGCAATCTTAACTAGACAATCAATTTTAACCAATTGTAAGATGAGAGTGGTGGTTACAATCGATTGTAGCTCTGTGGTTTGGCCCCAGCTCTGTACTATAGAGTACCTTCTTGAAGTCATTTGTCAAACAACAGACTAGTTTGTGAAATGTCTATAATATAATAGTGGACACATTATTGATTGATTTATTGCTTAACGTTGCTGTGGGAATCTCCCACTCATGTGACGAGGACACAATAGACATCAGTGCAGACTAAACAACATCGTTGTAGATTTATGGATATAGCAGAACCAGGAACCTACTCCATAAACAGATCAGAGTCTTAACTCCCCCGTATATGTATTGCAAGTTTCGACCCTCATATCACTACAATTGTTTTGTAGAGAAAAGGACCCAGATTTCTATGGAAATGTGAGGAATTCCAAATTATTTTTACACTTATATCATGGCTTGTCAGTGTAGGGCAGGAGGAAACCTGCAACATCTGTAGCACTGAGTGTTGCAGTAAATCTGCAAGCATTGGCTGGTACTGACAGACCAAGAATGGAATTCCAAAGTAATCTGGTTCATATCATTCAGACTTGACAAGTATCAACAGTTAGCCTGCACTAACTTTTCTTGGGGGCAGGCGGTTTCCTCCCAGAGTCTGAAGGACACATGAGAAACTCCATGACTCGCTGGACTAACGTGTCCTTGATTCCTGTCTTCTCCAAGTCTAAAATATCACACGTCAACTTCAGACCACTGACGCTCAATCTAGATGTGAGGAGAGAGAAAAAAAAGAGAAACAAATTATATGTGATGAATTGAATTCATTTACATTGATGCAACTTTTTTTCAATTACTCATTTCAATTGAAATAGACTGCTATTGGATGTTAAGTTAATTGGCAAGGATTAACATCCTTGTGGGAAATTGTCAAATGCTTTGACTGTGAAACAAGACTTAAACATAAAGAAGAGTTGCGTGGCCATGTAAAATTCCTTACTTGCTGACTGATGCCAATCTTTTTTCATATTCTTTATCATCTTTTGAAAATGAAAAGCCACAGAACTGTCGAATATTCCTCTTGATTTCAGATGTCTGCAAATAAGAAATGACAGCTTTATTAGAGTGTGTACACATATCAATACAAAAAGAACAACGGCCACATGGGACTTGAATCTCACTACTATGCTTACTTGGCATGCGAGATGGCAAACATGTCGTATCATACTTACTGTTCCAGCTCTGGAAAACATTATTCTGTGTATTGGCTTCAAGTCATCTGCTTTTGTGTGTGCTATCTTGTATTCAACTGAAAGAAAATAATACATGCATTTCATGTCTATCTTAACTTCCTAATAATTCTTAACTTCCAAATAATTACATGTATAATTTCTTATATAACTTTAATAACAGGCATGGCGACAAACAATTGTGATTTCAGCAGAAAATAAGCCCAGGGTCTGGGGGCTGCAGGCCTCAAGCCATGTCCAGGGCAAATAAATCGGCAGCAATACATTCTGTGGAGCAGCGGAAAATTCACTTGTCTATAACATAATAATTACTATTTTTTTCTTCAACTTGCATGGCCTAATTGATATTTTGATGCAATAATGTTCATAAGACAGACATATTTTCAAAACTTTTAGACAAAATATCTATCATCAACTTACTTCTCGGACACTCTCCTAGTTTTTGGCCACTGCCCTCAGGAACATCCACCTTCTTTTTCTCATGCAGATTGAAGCTCATTGCCATTGACAACCGCTCCACTTTCCTCTTCTCTCGCTTGCCAGACTCGATAACTACAGGCCTCTCCAGTAAACCCACTGCAGTCAAAATAGTAATGTTGTAAATGGCAATTTAGAAATTATTTCAACAAACTAGAGTTCAAGAATCCTTCTACAACCGAGTCATTTCCAAGTGAAAACCTGGGGTGCGTTCAATGGAGAATACATATGCATAGGTATTCTATGTATTAATACGCGAGCCGTTCAGTGAGCAATACGTATGCATATGTATGCATACATTTCAATACGAGTTTGGACTGCGTAGCGTTTTGTAT
>JAUTBT010001637.1:0-10546 GCA_032361225.1 Lepetodrilus schrolli
TTACCCCTTTGGCTCATTCGGTAGAGCGTTGGACTCACAATCCAGCAACTCGGGTTCGAATCCCAGGATCTGCAGAGATCCTGTTTCACTAATAAAAGTTATCTCCCCTACTGTCTCAATTTTAGGATGCTAGGATGGTAATGGGGAAGTTAATAATGTAGTAACATTGATGCTGGGATCCCGCCCTGTATGCCGGGCATAAGTGTTCGTGAAAGTTACCTTTCTGACGCGATATTAATAGGATGCGCTGACTGTAGAGTGGCAATGCAGATATCACCCTCGGTCTGTCAGTATCAGCTGGTGCAAGCAGGTTTACTGCAACATTCAGCGCTACAGATGTTGTGAGTTTCCTCCTGTCCTAAACTGACAAGCGGTGATACAAATGAAAGAATCTTGAAAGTGGACGTGGCATTGTGGGATATGGTTATGTCTGAAGCTAAGTTTAGAAATCTGAGAAAGTGGATAATTAAAACAATTGAAATGTATACAGTATTAAGTTGCTTTAAGGATAGCTGACTACCATTCCCAAAGAGATAGTGTCCACAACAGTAAGGTCGATCGATTCATTATCCATCTGAACAACACAGTGATGACACATAAAATTTGGATACGGTCCCCATGACAATGCATACGTATACCCTGAAATTTCTGAGGTTGAATCAGGTATTCAAGGTTAATGTCGGCCTCTAAATAATTCAAGCCACGAAACTTTCCTTACGCTGTCAGGTTCAAAAACAAACTATCGTGCATGAGAGCCTCGGTGCGTCAGTATACATTTAATACATTTGTTCATATAGCTACAAGTATTATTTTATGCAGAGAGGTGACATCCGAAAGATGGAACAGACAAAAGGCTCCATTTGCATGTGTAGGTGTGTGTGTGTGTGTGTGAAGAGCATCAGTACATGTACATTTCACCTTTTTGCCAGTTATTACCGATATAGCAGATATATATATATATATATATATATATATATATATAAAATTGCCCGTTATTAGTGATATATAAAATGGTGAAACAATTTCTATTTTCTTTTTTAAAAATGGTTAGGTATTACGAAGTAGAAATGGATTTTTTTTATTCGTCATTCCATAAAGTATTTACCGAGATCATCTACCAATTACGGGTGTCAATGAATTTCATGCCAAACTATAGTAGTAGTAGATATGCCAGTCCATCGTTTGGATTGTCGTTTGTTCAAGGTATTCTTTGGCCAAAGAGCACAGTGTATTGTCGCATCTATGATGACCTGTCAACCAACGATACCTGCAAATATTCAACTATTGGCATTGATGTTTTTGTGCGCCATCTCGGAGGGTACAATGTTCTCAGATCCATACTGTATGGCATACATATTCAACTACAGAACACATGCACGAGACTACCAACCTATCGATCATGTCCTAGGTTTGGCCTACTAGGTTTGGGTGGTTCTATCTGAAAAATTGTAAGTACCAGTTTCGTAGAATTCAAAGTGAATGCTGGTTCGCCAAACCTCTGGGCCCCGTTACACAGAAAACTTGTAGCTACCATTGATAGTCCATTGCATGATACACTTTTATTGCTACATTACGCAGGATTGGTTGGTTGATCAATTTGAGGTTTAAAGCAACTATTAAGATGTTTCACTCGCATGCTTATGTACTGCTTGTACTAGTCTAATTTGCACCAGTTTTTATAGTGCTGGCTCACTTGGAATATCACATGTCGCAGATAGTTTACCGTGTCTAAGAGGGGTATCCATGTTATGGCACCTAGCCTACCAGTCCTTGCTTTACCCCTTTAATGCTGAGCGCCAAGCAGGGGAACAACAAGTGCCATCTGTTAACGTCTTTTGGAAGGACGCGACCGGGGATAGAACCCGGAATACGATTAGATGGTGGATACTCGATTTCTGGTTTTATTGAGCTTGGCAAGCTCGTTAGTACCCAAGTGCCTCATAGATGTATTTTCAGTTTGCTACATGCAAATTGGGGATAACCTGCGTTTGTTATACCATATGAAAGGATGAATGACGTTCTTGCACCGTCAGACAGCCATTGCAAACCGGAAGTGCTCCCATCCTAGCTTCAGTATCCGAGAGAAAATCAAAGACAAACGACATCATTTCGTTACAGTTAACAACTTGTACTGTTCCCTTGTCAATATTTAAGTAATATACAACTTGTAGCAGTGTCAAAACATCAAATTTGTTAACTCGCCCATGGTGGTTAGAGCAAATATTAATATTGATACACGACGGGTATATATAAGAGGATCTCGTACGAGTGGCCAAATAATACTGAGATTATTAAACGAGTTGGCAAAACTGATATAATGCGAAGCTCTGCCGAGCATATAATTTTTGCCAACGAGTATAATATTTCAGTAATGTATGAACACGAATGCAAGATTCTATTTATCACATAACTGTATAAACTAGTGTAATCTCGATTTTCAGTCACAAACACTATATATAGGCAAATGTTTTGGGAACTGGTTTAAAGCACGCGGACAAGATATTGTTCCAAGTAAATATTAATGTCTTTGCATATTTAATTGAATAAATCTTAACTTTATATTCCACAAACTAAGTCAAAAGAAGAAGCTCTAAAAGAGGTCCAAAAAGAGTTTGATATCGTGTATGAATACAATTATAAAAATCTTGTGCTATTGCACTAGGTAAAACATTTTTATTTATAGCATGGGTTTATTGCACTCCCAAACTTCGGTTATGTGCTAAAACATTTTTTTATGCAGGTTCTAGAACGGCAAGCATTCGCCATCGTGTAAATACACTACAGCTGTAGTTGACTTATTTTATCTTGTAATATCTGCAATACGCTGTGTCCCAAACGTGCAGTGGGATATTTCACATGTTGGATCCGGGAGATAGACAGACACTCGCTTGCAGATTCCCACAAATTTTATTCTGTCTCCAGTTTACAGTCGAAGGGCCGGCGCCCAGTCTCAACTTTCTGTCTCCTTATATACCTTACTGCTTATTGCAGTTACCGAGAGTTCAAAATCATTATGTGCAACTTAACTGCGGCCAGCCGTTTACCTTCTATCTATATTTCAAGATTACTTTAAAAAAAGCCCCGATACAATTTTACATCAGTTTGCTGTGTTCCCTGGCTCAGCGCTCGGTCAGTTAAGCCGAATCGTGACAGACAGGTACGTCCATTAATTATAGTTATTGAATGGAAGGACGAGTGCATCACGAGATATCGAGGGTGGGACCGAGCAGCTTGTCAATCAAAACAGAATGACAGCCATCTCCTGACATGTGCAGGAGCGATACCCAAAGCCACGTGACTACCGTAGCCGTTTGTCGTCATTTTATACCAGAGACCAGAAACAACAGTGCTACTACACGTGCATACCATGTCTGGCGAGTAAAGCATGCACTTACACCCATGTGTCACTTTGCAACATGCTACTGCGACTTGAATTCATTCATCGACTATAAAATGGATGGAAATGTTGAGGATGTATTTAGAACTTTCGAAATAGGTGACATAACTTATTCTCAGGTATGTCAAGACATTGAAAACAGCAGTGTTCTTTCTATATGTGCTCGTAATGTACCGTTCCCAAACCGTGAATTCAGTTTCTAATTATCTTCTCCAACATCGACAGAATATCAGAAACATTGCTTTGTATGCTTTGTTTTATATGTTTACTCCAGTCTCGAGGAGCAGATAGAGTTAATATCGTGTAATGTTAAATAACAATTATGCAGATAAATTGTCCAAATTGGTTTCGTGTTATTTTTCTTCGAAGTCATTTCCAACTTAAAACAGATACAATATACGTGATATTTCTTCTCTTACTTGGAAGTTAGAGAACACGTATAGGCTCCACACCTTGAAGTTATTTGCACATAGGCTCCACCCCTCAATGGGGTATTGGGATTTAGAGAAATTGGGTTATAATGGTAAAGGAATGGGAAAGAAACAGTACCTGTGCTACAACTGGTTTTACACAAACTGGTACACACTGGTACAATGCTCTAAACAAATATGAATCCTAGTTGGTGTTGGGTCCTAAGACTTCTATCACTATTCCTTTGACTTTGGTCACACATCCTGGGACATTGGTTTTATTAAAAATGTAACACCTGTCATTACAATAATTAATCATTTTAGTAGCATATGCACATATTTTAGGTGCATGCCCAATTTTGCCCAATATGATACATCGGTATTCTTGTGACATATGCTTTACGTAGTTACAGAAAACGTTGTGTATAGCGACTTTTCACGCAGATATGCAAATAAAATAGTTTACAGGTCATGTGAGCATCATGTGATGATAAAAATCATGTGGTTTAGCTATTCACAGTAGAAACAAAGTCGTTAACAGCCGGTCAACACAAGTGACCGAAGTTCGGGTTCTTATCGCGTCAAATGCCCTTTTTGTTTTCAGGATGAAGTCCTAGATATTTATTTGTATTCATAATTTTATGTTTCTTTTTCATGTAAATACTGGAAATCATATGCAATACAACTGTAGAGAGATATACATTGGTTCAGAATTTGTCATACTGTGTATGTTTCAAATGTATTTCAATACTTGCAACATTTTTTTTCCATTTAAAATGATTTTGGGTATTTACAAGTACAATTAAGTTACATAGTTACTTGATTCCCTGGTTTATGAATTTATATGGGTGGTAATGTTGGGTCATGGGGTCAAAATCAACAATAAATATAATTTGATATTTTGACCGGTCAAATATAATAATAATAATAATTGGAGATTATGAATGGTTGGTTGACAGAAAATACATATCATCAATCAATACAAGTGTCCATAATTGTTATAATCACTAGTAGTAATTGTTATAAATTAATACATACATTCCAGTAACCAATTAAATAGTTCTTTGTACTATGGTATTAGACTTTTGTTTACTCGTCGCAAATAGGTGAAATAATTTCCCGCAGCGACATTAAACTCCATAATCACTCATCACTTTTGTTTGTAAGTATTTGTAATACTAGTCTGCCTGGGTCTTCTTCATTGTATGTTTATCATTGTTCATGTTTATCCTTGTTCATGTTTATCCTTGTTTATCCTGTTCATGTTCAATGATGGTTTATAGGCTTGTTCCATCACCATTAAAAATACATATATGTTTTTCTACTGTCAATTGGAATATAATAATAATATTTTTTTATTTTTGAAAATGACAAAGGTTGAGTTGGTGAATTATGGATTCACCAACCATGGAATCGAATAACTATGGCACAAGGGATCTTACAAGAGTGTACAATAGCAGTTGCCATAGTTACTATGACATTATTTTCAGTTCCACAAGACAAGGTTTATTAATGGCTTCCCATGATAGAACAGGAGAAAAGTCTTAGATGTAACCATTTTTGAAAATATTAATTTTATGTCTCAATAGTTTTTATGTTATGGATGCTATGTGAACCATGTATAAAATAAGATTTCTTTTTCATAATTAAAGTCTAGAGTATTTGGTTTTGTGTACTACTATTTTAACACTCTCTGCTGGATTATGTTCATGCACTGTTCTTTAGGGCATCTCTGGTTGCCTACAGCATGGAGAGAGTTAACAACACACCAAAATGTACTTAAGTTTTTAGGGTTTACAGTTTGTGGATACATTAGGACTTCTTTCATGCATTATGATGCCAAATAGTACAGAACTCGCTTTAACTCTCTCCATGCTGGAGGCAACTGGAGATGTCCTAAAGAACAGTGCCTGTGCTAAATCCAGCAGGGAGAGGGTTAATAGTGCTCTATCGATGATTTTCAAAATGTTAATTTTCTGAGATGCACTTTTTAATTTATCATTGTTCAGACAGTTTAGATTTTTCATAACATGTTCATGTTTGTCTTTTTTATTTCGTTTCAAATTGATGTTAGTCTTGCATTTGGTTGCTTAATAATATAAATGGTTATAAACTTTCTAGGTAAAATAAAATACATTTAATATGTCAGGTACCATGCAACAACATTTACAGGTACATTTTTGCAAATAAAAAGTGTATTTTAACTGAAATTAAGAATACTTCTATCATCATGGATCATGTTCAAGTAAAAGAAAAAAGTGAAATATTCTAGTTTGAAGAAATTTAATAGCATGGTAAACTGCATCCTCTGAATCCCGGCCATTATCACTACTTAATATCTGTCACCCTGTGAGATATTGCTATCCGTAGGTTCATTTTTAGCCAGTGAGGCTTGGATGGATAACTATTAACATAATTAAAATATCAACCAATCAGAGAGCTCCAAAGTTTAGATCCAGAAGGAACATAGTGGGACAGTTAAAATACAATTACGGCAGATTGGTAGCATGTAATAAATAATGAATAAATACGATGATTACATGCGTAAACTATTGTATTTATGTGAATCCCAATACGTTTGCACATGACTTGTGTATATGGTGATCACTAAAGGTGGACTCGTATGGGTCATCGGTTATATCGATGCGTAGAATAGCAATGTGAGTGTGCATGCGATGCGATTCATAATTCCAATCGACGGATTGCAATGACCGAGATCACACGACTAGAACAAGTGATATTCATATCAAACTAGAGTCCTCGTACAACCGATCAACCCAATTACGACAGAAAGCAAGTTACGTCCCATGGTTTATGCTCGCACACATTAATAGTACAAGATCATACTTGCATAGGGAATAATGGTCTATCAGGGTTATTGCATATTCTGAAAGAACCATCTTTCCCCGACATTTTTTAGTCATCAAGAAATATATTTATTTCCTATCCAAAGACACCTGAACTTGTGACAGCCCAGGTTTCTGTGTCCACAGATCCCCCTCACAGAAACCAAGATATGCATTCACGTTGGTAGTGTTTTTTTTCTACCAGTAACAATCTGGTCAAGTTACCACGCAGAACAACAATTGAGCTCACGATACATTACAATGTCTCTGGTTAAGCTATCAATAAGTGGATGTTGATCCATGACAGAATAATATTGACAGCAGTGATTTTCTTTCTCGGAATTTGATGTAAGCTGCAAGACGTTGATCTCTTGATCGGCATGTGCATGATGAAAGAATCAACATCTTGCCACTACGAGTGGGTTTTATCTGTGATAGGGCAGAATGCAGGATCAGTGCATACTAGGAGGTGTTCTCTCAGAGGTCCGTGCGGTCTATATTTAGAACAGAGCACTGTTGAGAAAGACCTTTGCATTGGCGATATAGTGTCTTACAGTTTGGATCGATTTTTTTCTCTCATATTTTTTAATAAACTATTAATGTTATTTCGAAAATAAGAATAATATATATAGAAAATACTTTCAAGTATGATCTTGCCTCTTTAATAGATACTAGTATTCATCTAAGCCTTGCCAGCCTAACATGGAGCTCCGAATAAGCATACCGGCATGGCTGGCATTTTGGGGATACCAAATCGAAATGATGATTCTCATCGAATTCATATATTCATCATGTTCATACATATTTTGTAATATTTTGTATAAAGTTTTTGGAAATGAATACATTTATTTCAGATAACAAGTTTGTTTGCATTCCTTTTTTGGTGAATGAGATCTTCAGATTTACATGATTGTTATGTGTGTGTGTGTGTGTGTGTGAGAGAGAGAGAGAGAGAGAGAGAGAGGGGGGAGAGAGATTGTGTGTGGCTAAATACAGCAAGGAAAGGGTTAACTATCTTCATACTTGCCACAACAAATTTTGATGCTAATATACAGGACATGTTTGGAATATAGTCTTATCTAAACATAGATTACTGTGTAATGTCCATATTTCCGGTATTGTCTCCATACTTATTTCCGCTTCTAAAACTCAAAGAATCGAGTCACCTGTCAGATATATTGGATGTCAAGACTCCCCCCACCCCTGTTATATTGTGCAGAACTGGTATAAATGTCATCAGCAAACATAAGTATGCATTCGAACAAAGTGAAAAATTTGAAACTGTAGCTGTGAACTTAATGCACATTTTACATTGTCTGGTCGCATGCATGTTTAGCATCATTATCATAAAGCATGTGACCTCAACATGGAATGCCTTATCAATTAAAAAAAAATATGGGATCCCATTTGGGTCATTTCTTATATTGATTTTGTCAATTTTACAAATGAATTTTCATATTCAACATATATGTCTCATTAAAATAATTGTAGTATTTTTTAATGGACAAAATTTAATTTTCAAGATTCTGTGTTAATATTTCTATTTAAGGGAAATTGACATTATTTGAACTATTTTGTTGTTTACTTGTGCTTCGGAATATTGCCAAACAGTTTCATAGACATGTTCCCGTTTACCACGGAAAGGTATACGTCATTTACATGGATGTCTAAGTGATTACTTTGATTGGGGCGCTTATATTTAAGCGTGGCAATAGTTTTGTGATAAAAGAACTAGTAAATGAGTGTTCTTCACCTTTAATATTAGAATTTCGATACAATCGTCAAAAGATCGCGCGCAACTCGCTTTGAACATAAATACCACGAAAACCTGTCACTCGATGAAAACATTTTACAAGGACGATAACTCTTCGGATCACATCAGACTGGTTCCCTGTCTATGTTGCGCACGCCTGCTAAGACGAAACAAAAATCAATCGACAGAAGAGAATGTTTCTCAAATAATAAATAAATTATGTGAAATGTTAACAGGGCTGATATGTGTTACTAACCACATAATATAAATAATATTTAGTGCGGTAATGATAAAAGTGTAGGACCGCAGAAACGCATGAGCCGACATTGTTGATTTCAATAATCCGCATCTTGACGTTACCAAAGTTTTAAAATGTTGAGATTTAGGGTTCCAGCTCGTCCGCATAAGATGCCATCAGTAGAAGGACTTGGTTCAGGACCAGAGGGAAGAATAAAACGCTTGAGAAAAATTGTAACTGGTTTAATGAGACACGAAAGACTCGAGCTTCCACAAATACACGCAGATGAAGCAAGAGGTTATGCAGAAAGGGTACGAGCAGGAATATAGGACGTTTCGTCCCCATTTACGTTTCGCCCCACTTGTGCCTTTACACCTCCAGTATGTTATGCACCCAGGACATTTCGCCCACACTATTTGGGGGGGAGGACTTTAGCCCCTAAGAAAATGTTTCTTCATTATCTAGTGTTTTAATGTAGGCTAGCAGGTCTGGCAGTTCGAAGTACGTCTATTGTTGTAAAATGTCCATCTACTGAAGGACGGACAAATATCAAAGTACGCACACTGCTGTGTCTACCTTCTTTGCAAATATGTGTTGTATAGTTTGTCTTGTACATCTCTTGTATTTAAACCTTTAAACTTTGTATTGTAACGCCAAGAGGGGTGGGGGGGGTATACTCTGTGTGTATGTGTGTGTGCTCTGCCTGTATAAATCTTAATATAAACATCAAGCTAAAGTGTGGTTGTATGAGTAAACGTAAGTTCTATAAACTAAGATTATCAGTGTACTAACTATACCCGACTTGTGCTACGGAACGGTTCGCTTGTTCCTCCAAGTGTATATGGTCACTAATAACAGTTCAATCCCTAAAATATTCCCAGTCAGTGAAGAGTGTGGGTTTTAATGTGTTAAGTTGATAGTTAACAGTACATACTATCCAAGTCAGAGAAACAAGCCGGGCATGGGAAACTATACCAAGTCCAAGATTAACATAGGTGGCAAAAACTAAGTCAGGAACTCTAACATGTGTGCATAACACTACATCAATTGACTAGTCGTTCATAATTCTTAAGTCAATTGAACTAACCCTGTATATATGCACTAAGTCAGGTAGGTTGGCCATATGTAATCTGTACTAAGTCAGATAAGTTGAACATGGATGATATGTGCTAAGTCAGATAGGCTGACCATGTATGAAGTATAGTAAGTCAGATATGCTGACCATGTGTGAAATGTACTAAGTCAGATGAGTTGAACATGGATGATATGTGCTAAGTCAGCTAGCCTGACCATGTGTGAACTATACTAAGTCAGACGAGATGATATGTGCTAGTGAAGAGATCTACATTATCTTGGTATTATCTGTTCTACTGTAGTGTACATGTAAAACAGGCACAGTTTGTACCAAAATACTAAAGTCTGTAGTCTACAGCTGTATCAAAATTACTATAAGTTGTAAACTAATGGGTGTAGAACACTACTAAACGTCTATAAAATTTGTGGTGTACAACTACCAGTCGTGAATTCTGGTGTGTATGTTTATTAATAAGTCGGCATAACCAGCAATGAAAAGTGGAATACCACTAATTGCTGATAATTGTATACAATCCCCTTAATCGATCGGTAAACCTAGCAGTGTGTGAACACGATTGACCTCACATTCCGTAGTACGGTACTGTTTATGTCTAGCTGGAAATCGTCAGCGCGTATCCCCAGAGTCTTCTGATTGACCGCCATCCTCGCCTTCCAGCCCTGTCATTGGGGGTCCCCCCCCATATGTCTCCATCCCGCGAGTTCTTCAGAAATTACTGAGTTCACACACTACTATACTGTAAATCAGGAAATTAATGCGAGCAGGATATTAATGCGAAAAATGCGATTGGCGTATGGCCGCATTCAATT
>JAUTBT010001638.1:0-10545 GCA_032361225.1 Lepetodrilus schrolli
GCGAACATTGATGCCGGGCCCCCGGGGCGGGATTTGAACCTGGAACCTTTGGCTCCCAAGTCCAACTGTTCTACCACCCGCCCTGGTATAGCAACAGCATTCTCAGTACCATTACCTGGTATAGTGACAGCACTCTAGTATGGCGACTGCACTCTAGAATAGTGATGGCACTCTCAGTGACATTACCTGGCCGTGAGAAGTGTACAATTTCATGCTTAAGATCAAATTTTACATGGGCCAATGATTGGTGAACAAACCCCCCCCCGAGTTGAAAATGAGTTAGTACTCAAAAATAAAAGCTTCATTACCTGGTATGGTGACGGCACTCTCGTTGTTGCTAGAGTTCATCATCTCCCACTGTGTCCAGCTGTACTGGGTGTCCTGCAGCTGTGAGCATGTCCTGGTCCTGACGGCCGGCTTCCTGGCCACGTGCTCCTCCTCCATGCTGTACTCGTAGCTGGTGATGCTCAGGTTGTTGTGCTGCGCGCCGTCATTGTAGCCGCTCATCTCCGTCAGGTCGCACTTCCAGAAGCGGACCTCGCCGTCGGAGCACGCCGTCACGATGAGGTACGGGGCAAAGCATGCCGGGTAGATGGACGCCGAGCTGAGGTGTCCCGCGGCCACGTTGGCGCTGATCACGTGGACATTGTCGGGCAGGTTCAGTACCTGGCTGCACACCTAGAATGCAAAAAAAAATGGATGGAATATTAAAAATATTAGGGTTAATTTGAGAAACATGAAAATCATTCAAATGTATTAAAAATGCCCCAAAATAAATGGGTATGAATAAGGTTGCTATGAGATGGAACTTCAACTACAATAAACTGCATAGATCCAAAATCTAACTGTCAATCTGTTATTTTGAACATTGTGCTATAATGAAGTCCTTTTAGTCAGTGCAGCTTGTATCGGCCTACCTTTGAAGTTGAGATGGACATTGTCATGAAGGAAGCTTGTCTCCCAGAGTCCAGCTCATCGAAGGAATGTCCGTGGAATGGAGGACTGCTCCGAGATACGTCGAACTCTGCATAGTTCCCCATTGGAGCAGAACTGTGCTTGTTACCTGTCGACACATTGTATAGATAGTGGCCTGTAGCATAATAACATAGGAGTAATAACGTATGATGTCAGCAGTCATTAGAGCATGGATTTGGCGCATCTATAAACGGAAAAACAATTATCACAATTTTGAATCTTGGAAAAATATTTAAAGATTGATATTGTGTAACCGCATTGATTAGAGAACACCAAAAGAACTGACAGGGCTCTAGCCTAGCATATGCCAGATGTACAGATGTACAGATGTACAGGGGCAAGTTAAATTCCACTGCAGGCAACATAGTTTTTAACATATAGCACCTTTGGTGCCATTGCAATTTGCACTGACTAGCCGATGGGCAAGTAACTGAAAATGTCAGTCCTCAGCAATGTTCCAGTGTGACACTGGAGTCTGCATACCATCTGAAAGGCAGGTGGCTTGAGATGAGATAGTGATCTTCCACATGTGCAGAGTGGACCCGCCTGCAAGGTTCCTCTCCAGCACCACCAGGTAGAAGTTCTCGTCGAACGAGTTCAGGTTCCTCAGGTCCACCACGGCCTCCAGACTCGCTCCCCCAGTACTGGGGTTGTCCCCCGGGCAGAAGCGTCCCGTCACCAGCTGCTCTTGAAATACGTGCAGCAGCTGAATGTTCTGCCAGTCCTGGATGGAGGAGATGTGTGGATAGGAAAATAGTAGCAGATAATGTTCAGACATTCACATTGCCTTATAGACACTGGTTCATTAATGTTTCTTGGAAATGTGTCGTAACACATGCATTAATTAACAAAAAGTAGATGCTAAAATATCTGAAGGTCATTTGACAGATTGCTCAAGGTCATACATGTCTTCCTAACAGTTAAATGCACATATTGGCCATATTTAGTCTTGTAAGTGAGAGGATGGCCTCTAATTTTGAAATAGCAGTTATTTATTACATCTGCAATTAATTACCTGAGAGAAGAACTTCCGGTTGGCGGAGAAATTATTGCATAGGAATGCATGAATACGTATGTCAAAAATTGCTTTCATTGCCACTGGTACAGTCGCAGACAATAACTGTCAAATTTAGGGGCTTAGCAACACTGCTGTGTTGTTTTTTATATCTACAGTCTGGTGTTCTACAACTAGCGTAATGTTCTATAACTACCTGCACAGCGTCACTGATTCCCTCCAGCTCCATGATACAGCCAGGTCTGGCAGAGGACTGGAGACTGACGATGTTCAGCAGGTCACTGGTGGACTGCGGCATGCCACTCTGGTCCACGTGGTAGCTAGAGCTGGTGGTGCTGGAGAAACTCAGGGCAGTCTGGAAGTAAGCAGTGGCAGAGGGTTAGTCAGTTACTCTGTTACCTTGCCAATACTGTACTCATGTTTTGACCCAAATACTAAATTGCTGGGAAATTCATTTCTTTCTTCTTCAGTGCTTCAGTTTTACTCCTAAAAAGAATACAACAGAATGAAAATCTAACCCGCACTTCCCACCACCAAGAAAATCAATAACTATATTTTCTTTTATTCATGGTGCAAAAAGGGAAGACCCTGATGGGATGTCAATAAATATTTAAGACCACAATAAGTATGTTAGAGTCGATACGTTCTATATTGCAGACATACATCTGATGTGTCTGTGGACTTACGTCTCTCCTCTGTGGTGAGCTATCCATAAGCAGGGTTCTGGCGTCGATCACAGCCTGGTACAGTCGCAGACAGTTGCCATCGGACGCCACAAACAGGGCACTGGGAGAGTTACTGCAGGAACCTAATGATGTGCTGCAAGAGAAAACAGATACCACAAGTTACTACCAGAAATCTGCACAACCGTTGTCTACTGCAACTTCCACAGAAGAAACTACAGAGGAGAGAACTCTGTAAATTTAAGACAACAGTGATATATGAAATAACAATTTCACAAAATAAATATTTTGGGTTCAATTTGAATTTGGTCTTAGAGCCACTTTCAAGATTATTTCGCTCATCACAGCTTGTTAGGTTTAACTGATCAGGAGGAAACCTACAACACCCATAGCACTGAGCATTGCAGTAGACATGCTATAAATTGCATCTCCAACAAAACTGTTACAAATGTTGTGCTGTAAGCAGTCAAGCCTCTCACCTGGGTAGTAGTGTCGGAACCCACGCCACGGTGGAGAAAGCCGACACCGGTGGTGTGTTAATCCTGGCCAGCTCCACAATCCCCCCGGACTTGGACAGGGGTCCCACAGGGTCCACCCTCCATAGGATGAGCTCACTACAGAAGTTGAAGCCCCCCTGTTGGTCGTCGATCTCCTCGGGATTAACCTCGCTGTCCGGAGTCCCGGCCTCTGGGATGTTGTGATGCGAAGTTGTCAGCAGCAGCGGCAGCACGGGGTGGCAAGCGGCCGAGTTGGTCCTGAACCTGTGTCCGCACGTCCTTGACGCGTGCGCCACGCTGACAATGGTCTGGAACTTGGAGTTCTCCGAGAAGCTGATCTGCCATTGGTTGATGCTGCCATTGCTGTGTTTGGAGATCATCAGGACGTTAGGAATCAGCATGTTGTCGTTCTGTCCCGGGGAACTCTTCCCCATGGCCGATGCCGGTTGACCAGAACTGCGAACGAATCCTCCATCGGCCTCGTTCATGGATCCCTTGCTCTCGCTCATCTTCATGGCAGACTTGATGTCCATCTTGCTGTAGTTGCAGTACATCATCAGGTGGCTGGCCATGGTGCGGGCGTCGGGGATGGGGAAGGCATTGGGCAGCCGTGAGGAGAAGCTGACCTGGGCCTGGCGGAAACAGTATGGGTTGCACTCGTCCAGCCAGTCTACCAGCCTGGGGATAATAGAAGTCATGACTGTGTACACACTGTGAATAACCGATCTATAGCCGAGTTCACTGAAATCACTGATCTACAAGACACTAGCCTGGGGAACAGAGGACATACTGACATGCTTGCAGAAAGTGAAAAGGTATTTGAAGGCATTTATAGAGCACAAGCTTAAAATTGACCCTACAAACATTCGTTTTAAACGTGTGCATAGAATTGGTCGCCCAGGTTCAAACCTGAACAGGCCCAGATCATCGATTTGAAAATTCGTTTACACAGATCAGCGCGACGCAGTATTGTCATATTTGGTAGTGGGCCTGCCATTAAAAGTAAATTACAATTTAATTTAAGCAATGCGAATATAGATATAGTTGATACATATAATTATCGTGGGATTGAATTCCACAGGAACCTAAGGCTCATTATTTATGTATTTTCTAATATGTAATCTCATGTACCACCGTATAGGTGGTTTAGAGAAATAAAATGAATCTGAATGAATCTGACAGTGAATAAAATGTTTGCAGCTGGATTAACTAAAATCACAAGTTTATATTCAATGTAATTTGATCACTGCAACAGAGAATAAACTATGTTTACACAGTAAATATTGCATACAAGGTTGATTAGTATTAGTTTATTTTTGTTCTTTTTAAGTTCTTGAATTGAGGTTTAAAGCCACAGCTTAATGACTCGAGAATATGTTACAATACTGATGAACCAAGGATGATAACTGCATATGACAGTGAAGTCTGCACATCCTATCAATACAGAATTGGAAAGCTAACTTCCGTGGACTGATAGCAGGTCCCATGTCAGGTACTAACTCAGGATCTCCAGATATTTGGCTCCAAAAAACCCAACATTTCATTGTCCATGATGTAAAAGGAGAGGGACTTCAGGACTACATGACACTCACCAAACTAAGAAGCTGCCGTCCACTGGGTGGATACTGAACAGCATGTCAGAACTCTGGTGCCAGTCACGCAGCAGGATTTCAATCCTCCGGTCCAGCGACTCAACAACAGAACTCTGGAACCAAGTAAACAGTATAAACTTACTTAAAGTAATACAACAAATAGTGTATCAAATTATTGGTAATCGAAACGAATAAATCCATAAATACAGCACAAGTTATCCTGACATACTGGAGACAGAACTAATGACTAGGTAACCCCGTTGGCCGAGACCAGTAGGAGCATCTGATATCACACCCGGCTACATTTGGGTGCCGGAACAGGGACTTGGGTGCCATTGTAATCGAGGACCATGCCGATTCTGGGATTCGAACCCGAGTTGCTGGATTGTGAGTCCAACGATCTACCGAATGAGCCAAAGGGGTAACCCCGCTGGCAGAGACCAGTAGGAGCATCTTATATCACACCCGGCTACACCAACATTATCCGTAACATGGAAATATGTACCACATAATGCAGTACAAAGCAGACCAAACTTACAGAGATTTCTGGAGAGCTTCCAGTTCCGTCCTCTGATGACATACTGGACTGGCTGTCCGTGTGACTGCCTAGACTTTTGTTGTCTTTGTGATAGTTCTTGTGTTTGTGTCGCATCTTGAAAAACAGACTCCTCTTCTTCTTTGAGTGGCCTGCAATTTATAGAAATACCATAAATATTTATTCAGACTCAAAATTTCAAACCCTTGTCCTCCTAGGTGTATATATATGCCTTCGTCAATATCCACATTGATAGCTTCCATACATAGTTCCAGGCTTACTAAATGCCATCAGAGCTAACAGTGACCTTGACATCTCTGGCTCTCAACATTTCCAGAGCTAGCAATAGGATGAACTGTTGACCTTGACCTCTACATAGAGAAAAACTCGCCCATCCCAACCCAGGTGAGTTTGTCTTACTCCGACTCCTATAAAATCATTCAAATCTAACCCACACTATTCCAGCTCTACTTAACACTGTTACAGGCAGAAGCAGTGACCTTGACCTCAGCTCACCGGTCTCGTCCCGAGCATGTTCGTGGTCCTCCTGCTCCTCGTCCAGGTCGCCGTGGAAGTGTTCGTCGTCGCTATCGTATTCGTGGCTGGTGTGCACCTCGTCCTTGCACCGCTCGTCATACAGCATCTGCTTGTGGAGGTCCTGAAGGATCTGCTCTGCCTCAATGGTGAACTGCAGTTCCTTGTTATTCAGCCAGTGGATCTTGAAGTTGTGCTCCACGTCATGCTTACTGCCCACCATCGGCTGGAGAGGAATGTCTGCAAAAATGTGGGGGGGACATTTTGAAGTGGGTCTAAGAGAATACAGAGGAGAGCAGTCAGAGATCAATGCTTATCTCAGGGATTGAAATTAACACTAGCCCGCTAGCCCTGGCCATTTCTCCCAATGTTAAATTAGTAGAAATGCATGGTTTTTTTGTAACCATTTGTTATTTGTATGACTATTCAGAATAGTAAGTTTTAAGGGTTAGTTTCTATTGCCGTCATCTGCTCTGTGTTCAATTAAGGTGAGTGTTCCACAATGTTCTTTAGCACTTGTAGACACCACAACATTCTCATTTACTGAAAATAATTCAGGTGAAGCCATATGACTTTGAAGCCAATTCTTGATATAATACTAATAATAATACAAATGGATTTGTACGGTGGCAAGCTTCTACTGTTGCTCAAACTGTTGATTCCAGAACTAGAAAGTTAACACCCACATTACCATCCCATCCATTCCCTGCTTCCACATTCTTTTAACATAAATCTTGGTACATTTGGTACTTGAGCAGCACTGGTTCAAGATGTCTGTGAGAGTTGTCTGTGACATGTCTGTGATGTCTGTGAGAGATGTCTGTGAGAGTTGTCTGTGACATGTCTGTGAGATATGTCTGTGAGAGTTGTCTGTGAGAGTTGTCTGTGAGAGTTGTCTGTGAGAGTTGTCTGTGGCATGTCTGTGAGATGTCTGTGAGAGTTGTCTGTGAGCGATGTCTGTGAGAGTTGTCTGTGAGAGTTGTCTGTGACATGTCTGTGAGAGATGTCTGTGAGAGATGTCTGTGAGAGATGTCTGTGAGAGTTGTCTGTGACATGTCTGTGAGTGATGTCTGTGAGAGATGTCTGTGAGAGATGTCTGTGAGAGTTGTCTGTGACATGTCTGTGAGAGATGTCTGTGAGAGTTGTCTGCGAGCGATGTCTGTGAGAGATGTCTGTGAGAGTTGTCTGTGACATGTCTGTGAGAGATGTCTGTGAGAGATGTCTGTGAGAGGTGTCTGTCTGTGAGAGATGTCTGTGAGATATGTCTGTGAGAGTTCACCTGTCTCTGGGTTGATGCTGCCAGCCAGGTGGAAATGCAGGACCGGGGAGACTCCATTCTGGTGAATGGCAAACTTGTGGAAGTCATGGACACTGCCGACACTGGTCAGATTGGACATGCTCATCACCGTCTCTGGCCCATACCTGTGTCTCTTCCTCTTGTGTATAGCATGCCTGGAGCAGGAAACAGTAAAGTATCGAAATAGAAAGTTCGTTTATCATGGTCGTTGAACCATATTTGTGTCGCTTCCTCTAAAGTATTCCATACAGACAATATAAAATAGGTGTTGAAAAGTATCAAAATAAAAGGAGTCTTTGAAATATATTGGTTAGGGCTATGATAAAGGAAATGTGAAACATAATAATAATAATTAAACGCTAATGCTCTATTAATATTTCATTAAGCCTCCATTAAGTAATGCAGCATTACATTAGCATTAAAAGTCAATGTAGTAGTCATTAGTTAATGGCACTTTCATACAACTGGGTCCTGTATATTAATAATGTGCTAAATCCATGCCCAAATGCATGCTTACAATGAATGATACACAGTGTAACTACTATGGATCAAGACAAGCTTGAAATCCTAGACCATCTCCTGTTACAAACACTAACTCTAGCCAGTAGGCTCTCCAAATCTTGTACCTAATAGTCTTGAGTCGCTGAAGAAACCTCTTCTTGTGCCTGTGTGTGTGGTACTTGTGGTCGAGTGTTCCACTGGGGTCAAACTGCTCCAAGTCGTACAGTCCATCGTCTGGCAGGATGGTCTCGCACCAGATCCGACACACATTGTCCATGCACGAGGTGACCAGCATGTTGGCCACAGAACCCCTGTACAAGGTCAAAATGGGTCTCAACTATAGCGCGGGATACATCTGTCTCTAGTGTAATCAAAGAAGCTTTATACAAATTATATCAAATCTTACTGCTAGACATTTGTGACTATGAGATCATGGGAAATCCTTAATACAAAGTATCGCAATGTCATTGATGTTATTTGAGTCAATGCTTAACAGTGCTGTGGGAATCTTTCTCCCATATGCTGGTCTACACTATAATAGCATATTACTACAAGGAATACTTAGTCTCCATGGCACAAGACTATTGGATTACCTCCCCTTACCCCCTATCTAAATTATTATAGAATACTACCACATGTTTTACAAGAATTAGTTTACCTCCTGCTATCTATATTAGCATAGTATTAGCAATGTTCTAGATCATTTGGATTATCTCCCATAACTGGGCAGTTTCCTGCATTTCAGTGGCACAAGACTACGGGGTTATCTCCCCCTACCTGGGCATGAACTTGCTGGTGGCCCTCCACGAGAAGCCGGTCACAGCTCGGGGGTGAGAGATGTACACGAAGGAGTAGTGCTGCTCCTCAATCTTAGGACTGATGCTGTCTGACCGGATCAGCTGGGCGGGCACTGGACAACACACAACAGGACATACAGAGCTGGTCCAGTGAGAGATGATTGTCATAGTTTTAGCATTGATGTTTAATTGTGGTTTAGAGCCGCTTTCAAGATTCTTTCACTTAAATCACAGCTTATCAGCTTACCACCTAACCAGTTTTATCATAGTGGAGTATCAAATCTTAGATATATCTCTTATTTAACTGACCAATATTGAGCAGACGAATTTCAGATATGGGTATCATTAATACCTTTTTTCTGGTGAAAACAAAACAAAGCAACGTATTAAATAAAAGATTTGGTCAAAATACATAGGTAACATTGAGGCATGAACTTACTTTTTCTATCTTCATACCAGATCTTGACTAATCTGTCGGCCTATAAAACAAATGTGAATATACATTTTTCAGCATAAAATCTAGTACAAATCTACAAAAATATATATTAATTTACACCTGCTGCTAATTATGGTAATTATTAGGGCATAATATAAAAATTATTATTATTATTATTATTAATATTTCTAGCAGCCATTAATAAAACATGCACTTACCTTCCCTGCTGATGCAAACACAAAACCATCTGGAGAGAATTTCAGATGAAATATGTTAGACGATGGTCTGAAAGAAAGTGAGTAGGTATAACAAACACCATAAAACCCTACAATTTTTTATTTTCATCTCAGAGAATACAAATATTTCAAAATCAATCCAAAATCTGATCCGATAACCTGCTGGTTGTAGAAGAAATAGTTTGCTTATATGCAATATTAAAATTTAGAATTCCCTATCTCCTCTAATTGCATTATAGATATCAATTCTTCAAACAAATGTGAATTTTAGCTGCATACCATACATCAGATCTATCAGGTATTGCTATCAGTTATCATGACCCAACAGGACCCAAAAACATAATTAAGTGACCCTATTAGTCTTGAGCCAGTTGCGTATGTAGCGAGCCACTGGGCTTGCGTTGTAGAGGATGCTAGTCAGCTGGAGGTTCAGACTTACTTGCACTTCCAGACACACTCCCAGTCCATGAGGTGTGGTTCTGCAGCTGGTGGCTCAGCCGCGTGGTCCTTGTCCAGGTGGAGCACGTGACTGAGGTGGGTGTGTATCGGGTCCTCGTCGTCGCCCCCAGGACCTCCCACACTGAACTGGACCCGCTTGGCTGTTCCTTCCTCCTCCCCTTGATCCACGTGACTCATCTCCCACATCTGAATGTGCTCGCCACCAGTCAGCAGTCTCGACCCTACAACACAAAGAGGTTATTAGTATTAAATTTACAACATTTGTTATTAAGATATTGGAGATTTTAAAGAAATAGTGATTTGGTTAATCGTGTTGATTTGATTGATTATGTTGGATCATGTTGCTTTGGTTGATTATGTTTCTTTGGTTGATTATGCTGTTATGGTTTATCATGTTGATTTGGTTGATCATGCTGATTTGGTTGATCATGTTTATTTGGTTGATCATGCTGATTTGGGTGATCATGCTGATTTGATTGATCATGCTGATTGGGTGTTGAAAATCTTTCCTGCAGCAGGCAGACAGAAATGCTGTGAACTGAATTAATCTGCCAGGGAAAATGTTAACAGTTTTAATTCACAGTCAATATGGTCAAAGTGGAGATATGAGAGTAGAACATTTACATAGTCATACAGTACTATAACAAACTGAAATATCGACAGTAATACTTGTCCGTCCTTAAATGAACGTCATAAGAGACACACCTGCTTCATATTTTGCTAAAGTTAAATCAGTCTGACATAATTCTTTTTGTCCTTGCCTATTCACTGACGTCACAGAGAGTGTTCTACATACACCCTAGACTTTCATCAAAATTTCCAGTAAATCCATCATTCCAACCAAAACAATTGCCATCACACAATCTCGGGAAGATCAATTATGACTTACTCACATAGTATTTTAATTTTTTGGGGGGATTGGGGTTTTAAGTCGCTTTCAAGATTCTTTCACTTATATCACGACTTGTCAGTTTAGGGCAGGAGGAAA
>JAUTBT010001639.1:0-10545 GCA_032361225.1 Lepetodrilus schrolli
TAATAATGATAATAATAATAATAATGAGAACAACAACAACAACAACAACAACAACATTATTTATTAAAGTACTGTATAGATGTATGTAGCATCGCGTGATTCGGTATTTTTATGTATAGACATGCACTGTTCCTGTATCTACGATACTACATCTTGTCTATCATTTATCCATTTGATGTATTTGTATCTGTCCTCCTATGTCGTGTATCACAACCGGAGTGTAATAAAGTTTCAAGCAACATTAACGCAATATTAACTATACACATTATATAATTAACGTTATCTATGTTAGGGTACTTTAATATTTTAAATAATGAGTTCCCTCTCTGTGTATCAAAAAAATTAAAAAAATAAAAAATAAAAACTCCCAGTTATCGAATATAGCATTCGCTATCTGTGTAATAAATAGAGAATATTAAACAAGCTTTCGTGTGATGCCATTTTTATGAAACGAATGAATGTTTTGGTATCTGACGAGCGAAAGCGAGTCAGATACTAAAACTATTCACGAGTTTCATAAAGATGGTACCACACTGAAGCAAGATTAGTATTTTATTTATTACACTACCAACCCTGACATGAAAATAACTTGATTACAATGTGTTTACCATCAGTTTATACGACATAAGACATGTCCATAATACATACAATATTGTGAGTATAAAGGCTCGACCGCTTGATACCCTTTTTCAAGCGTATTTACAATTAAATATGCCATTGGATTCAAAAGGAATGGTCTATTCAAACTTGTTTTAATAAGAATAAATTGTGCTAGTGTTTATAGAGTCAATCCAAACTTGATCATGTGACTTGACCACGTGCGAGTTTGACATCTTGGTACGGTCGACGTCATTTGTGAGTTCACATGACGTCATGTGTGTGTATATATATATAATGATATTACACTAGTCAGATAACTCGGAACAGTTTTGACATAGGTGATGTCTTACCGGTAGTGTAATACATTCATTTTCGCATTTAGAAAATACCTTACATTAGTATTTGTTATTATTGAATTAATGGCTTAATAAAACAATTTACATATTGATTTGCGGGGAAAACATTCAAATTTCCGCTGCTTTAAAAAACAACACCTGCTAACACAAAGTCCTGCACGTTGCAGACAGTTGCTATTAATTAACACGAAGTCAGACTGATATCATTAAAGTAACACGATATCCTACCGACGATTTAGAAGTATAACCAGCCGTATACTAATTTCAATTGAACACTAATGACAATCCATGATCGCCTGAAGACGCCAGCTATATATTGATACCAGTCGTGACGTGGTCAATTTCCAATATGGGACCACGAGACGCCTATCCAGCGCCATATTGCACGCCACGTAGGTAATTAGCCTTTAATTAGAAGCTAATTATTAAGAGCTAATTATTAAGAGCTAATGAGTATGTCAGATGTCCCATTTCAAACTCGGATAGTCTCGATCTTATACCATTTACAGACATTTGATATTTAGCGTTATATCGAATGTTTCATGGAGATTACATGCACATATTACTTATTGAAATGTTACATGCCTATCAGTAAATAATACATACTACTTAAAGGCATACATTCACAGATTAAGTTTGTCGTTTTGGATCGAATTGGAGTTAAAAATGCAAAGTACATGCACTTAGCATACATATACTCGCTTTTGTACCTCCGAATATCTTTCCACCGCTGTAGGATATGTCAAATTTCATTGCAGTTTACATTTCCGGTAAAACCCAAATATTCAGTTGGTAATGTACTGTAATATCTCAATTTTCGATAGTCTAATAGATTAAGGGGGATAACTCTAATCATTGAGCACGGTCAAAATAACCTTTCACGACTATTGGTACCAATAAAGCTACGTAGCAATACATATAAAAAAAATTAAATGAAAATATTGAAAACCAGTGGGATATGCGGAAATGTAGCTGGTTACCCAATACACTAGTGTAGACATATCACATAATACTTTCATGTAAAAATACGTTTGACCATGAAATATGTAAACAAACCCGTGATTGCATGCCTTTAATATTAGCATTACATGTCTAATATTGAAACTTGCCAGGATAATAGCGAATGTTTGTCAAATCCGTTAGAGGACTTGTTTTCGATTAAAAATAATAAAATAAAATAAAAAATAAAAATAATAAAAACCTCTGGCCTGATTTCCAAATATGTAAAATATTTGTTAAAATAAAAAATAAAATGCCTCCAACATCTTTGATGGATAGATCGAATACGGCGCGGAAGATTAATAATTAAAATATACATGAACAGTCATGGTGCGGTCATTACACCTGCCATATACAATGGTCGAGTAATTAAGGTATATATTGCATGCACTACTATTTATAGTGTAGGCGAAACGCTGTGCTTTAGTAGAATGAGTCTACTAACATAATATTTAACTAGAGCGCAGTTCAACCTTAATACTCCAACGTGAAAAGTGCATCGCAGAAGGTTCCAGGTTCGAATCCTTTGCTCGGACATTTTTTCCAAAATAGAACATATATTTGCACGTGTATTCAGAGGTGAAGTGCACTGTCTGTATACAACTAGTGCAGTTATTACATCCGGGTTCAATTATGTAGAAAGTGTTTTATTCCATCGACCTAAATACTACTTGGTCACAGTTGCAGAAAACTTGTCTTCAATTCATTACTAACGTGGGCGTAGCCAGGGCTATTTGTAAATAGAGGGAATACTTTTCGAAAGATTATTATATTGGAGCAAACACCTAGTACCCACCTTTCCGATGTTCAGGAGCTTCAGCTAGGACATGCGCACACATGTTTGTGTATAAGAAGTTATGAAATCTTGTGAATCTGACATCACTGATAATTAACGCCGAGCCATATGTTTGGGGTGGAGGGGTTTGAGAATAGAAATCTAAATGACGCTACTTGTATATACAGTTCCTGCCTTCCACTGAACTCAGTTTCCTTACACAAGTTGCCCAATAAATTATTTAACAAATGTTTAAATGTCATCAAATTCCAAGACAAAATGCAAATACAACATATAGGTGTACACAGTTCCAAATTTGCTTGATATTCGTATACAGTAGCTAAACCATTCTAAATAGTAGGGCCGGTGATGTTTGAAGCAAACCGAAATTGGTTGGAATATTAATCCGCAAATTTTAAAATACATCTATCTGTCAGATACATAATGTAATATAATTATCTGAATAAAAGACAAATAGGTAATACTTTGGCTAGAGAGATACTCACGTTAATAACACTTTAGTTGTTTTACAATTGTATTTATTAAACCATAATCTTACATGATCATCATCTGCTTATTATATCTTAATTGTTTTTACAAAATACTTTGTAAAACATCATAAAATCATGTTATATAAAAAAATAACGTGTGCGTGTTTTTCTATCTTCTTCTACTTCTTCTTCTTTTTCTATCTAACTACATACATACTTTAAATTGATTGTATAACTCTTTAACATTTGAAAATAAAATAAAAGAGAAAGGATTACTCGTTTATCAAATTGCACTTGAGCATTAATAGTTCGGGCTGCATTTTCATAGTTCAGACCTCCGGGGTTAAAGATTGACGTGCAGTCATGCTTTGTGAGACAGTTATCCTTTTTGTTATGGTTATTTTCCCTCTGAAGAAATTTGTTAGAATATACATTCTATGACAATGATGTATGATAGGCATATGCCGAGGAATTCGTAGGTTTCGTAGTCTAGAACACACATGTAGCACGTCGAGCTGGAGGAAACACAGATAGCGTTACTTTGTGAGATGGTAGGGCTGAGCACTGCATTATTGAGAGAGAGAGAGAGAGAGAGAGAGAGAGAGAGAGAGAGAGAGAGAAAGAGAGAGAGAGAGAGAGAAATATATTCGTTCAGAGGATATTACGAGTTTTGCAGAATATAGACTGTAGCTGGTCGTGGTTAGACAGAGTATCCCCTAGGGCAAGGGGGGTGTTCTTCTTGTGTCGACACCGGAGCCGCTTGACTCGCTCAATGGATACGAAGTGAAGAGAGAAGCCTCAAAGATATACGTTACTGATGCATAGTTGCATAGACACCCATAGCGCTCCACTAATAGATAACTTCCTGCGATGTTCTTAGTTCAGCACCGATAGCGGTATTGTTGTGGCTTACATAATTTAGCGCTGCTAAAAAAATATAGAACAGCTTTCTCAGCGTGGGTTTATCGTTTTCGGAGAGATTTGAACATGCTTTCAAGGTAGATAATGTCTGTGAGCGATGTTGATGACTTTTGGAAGTGGTATTTAGTGGGGATATCGTGTTCAAGTATTGCGAATACTGGTCTATTTTAATCTAATAATGACATTTTGCGAGTTACAGATGGCATGAGAAAATTGTAAATTTGTTCTGATGTGCGCTTATGTTATTGGTTGTATACGCACCGCGTTGACATGGAAACTACCAATTCAGTCCACGGAATCCAAGATATCTTGCAATTGTACATGCTTATAGAACTATGTACATTTAATTTCCCGAAGCCGCTTGATACAGAGATTATGCAAACGTTTACTATTGTTTTAAACATATTATAGTGTATTTATGTAGTATGTTTATATCATGGTTTATTTAATTTAATTTATATATTTTATTTATTATATTTTGTTTTGTATCATATCAAATAACCGTCAATCTGAATACAATTTCAATGGAATCGGCATTTCCTGATATTATTTTATTTTTTTAATTGGGGTTTAGAACCACTTTCAAGATTCTTTCACTTATATCACGGCTTGGGGCAGGAGGAAACCCGCAACATCAGTAGCTGAATGTTGCAGTAAACCTGTGAGCATCGGCTGGTACTGAAGACCAAGGATTATAACTGCATTGCCACTCTACAGAAAGCGCATCCTATCAATATCGGGTCAGAAAGGTAACTTTCGAGAACAGTGATGCCGGGCCCCCGGGGCGGGATTTGACTCTGGAACCTTTGGCTCCAAAGTCCACCGTTCTACCACTGCACCCCCGATACTAGTGTGTATACTATTAATCATGATCTTCTCAAGGAGATGGACATATTTATTAGATCTGTCAGTTTGACACTTTGTAGTAAATGTATTCACAATGCTAAGTTTATAGGACAGTGTTGAGCATACAAAGTCGTGGCCATAACTTTATAGTATCCAGTGTAACTCCTATCATAACTTTGATGTCGACAGTCTTGGTAATCTGTCATAAATTATTCAAGTCCAACGTTCTACAACTGCGCTACCACCCGCCCCTGTTGGAATGTAGTGCGTCAACTGATGAGTGGAGAGATGAGCTGTGCTAACAGGGAACGTACCATCGAGAACCCTGGCCTCCACATCGTTATTATTGATCTCAATCTTCCCCTCGCCGGCTTCTTTCGCCTTCACCAACACCTCTGTCGCCTCGTTCTCGTTCGAGAATCTCACGTAACCCTGAAGCACGACACAAAAACCAGATATATGATATCTTGATGTGGTTAAACAGTCGCATGTCAATGGTTCAATAAAACAAAAAGAAAATTAATTTCTATAAATACGTGAAAAATTACCAAAATGTTGAGTAAAAGATACTGCAAGATTGTCATTCATTAAACAAATTGTCAAGATTTCATAACACATTTAGTAATAGCATACATGAAATGATCTAATAGATTTACATGCATTTCTGGGCAAACACAGACAGACTATATACACACACACACACACACAATTTACTGTGTTGCTGTGAAAATGCACAAAGCAACAGCCAGACCACTGTACCTTAGTTTCACCATTAGTGTGATCGACCCAGGCGACTGTACCAAAGTCAGAAAAGAAATTGCGAACATCTTCCAAGGTGATGTCGCCAGGCAACCCATCCAGTCTCAGGATAGTGGCATGCTTCACTCTTTCTCTCAGTTTCTGAAATATCGCACATGTGAATGAGTTATTGTTTTACGTCACAGTGGGAATCTCTCACCCATACACGATGAGAATATCGCACGAAAAAAATGTCAGAAAATGCAACACGAAGATGATTTTTTTTCTTGCATATAAATTGGATAAAAAATTAAAAATGTAATTCCTACAATTTAGATTGAAGCTGAATCACTGTCCAATAAAGCATCTCCCGCTGCCTCTGATAAGTTGAATCGTCAACCAGAATGTTGTGCAATATGCCATAATCATCGCCAACTGCTCAAAGGATGCATTTACATATACATCGGGGAAGGCTGATTGTAACCACAGCAACGACTAGCTTACCTCATCCTCAGCTTCCTCTTCCTTCTTTGTTCTGAAATTTCAACCAATCAACACTTACTTCCAACAAATGTAACAATGGCAACCTGTATCCATGGCAACTTTAACATGAGAAGAGAGGTTGATTGATCAATTTATTGTTAAAAATCGCTGTGGGAATCTTTCAACCATACATGACTAACTCTAGGGACCTTACTTACAACATAATGGACGTATTAAAGGCATACAATCACAGGTTTGTTTACATATTTCATGGTCAAACATATTTTTACATTCAGTGTTCCAGCACCTTTCAGTCAATCAAATTTAAGACATTTAAAAAGACTTTTCAAGACAAATTTTCAGAAAATTTACGACCTATATTTGAATTACTAATAATCATCATGAGACATTACTTTTACACTTTCGTTTAAGATTGCGATAACTGTTTTACATAAACATGCAGACATATTGGGTAACCAGCTACATTTTCCGCATATCCTACTGGTTTTCAATATTTTCATATGCATATTAATAAGTATATTACGTAGCTATAATGCTACCAGTGGTCGTAAAAGGCTATTTTGACAGTGTTCAATTATTAGAGTTATCCCCCTTAGTCTATTAGACTATAGGAAATTGAGATATTACAGTACATTATTTGGGTTTTACTGGAAATGTAAACTGCAATAGAATTTTACCTATTCTACAGTGGTGAAAAGATACTCGGAGGTACAAAAGCGATTATGTATAATGCTAATTGTATGTACATTGTATATTAAACTCCAATTCGGTCCAAAATGACGTAATCTGTGATTGTAAGCTTTTAATTATGGAAGCATCAGAGGTTCCTTAGAGAGTATCTTTCACAGATATCAGAACTCCGATATACATCATGTGCCTCCTTCAATATATGCCCATGTGTCATTTTCAAGTCGAAGTTTCATGCTGCTCTGATAAACAATCGAGTATCTACAGAAAATATTCCTGAAAAGAAATGCATTCCTTACCTTTCAGCCACTTTACTCTTAGCCTGCTGTCTTTGTGCAGTCTTCTGTTTGAAATAGTCATCTCTAAAGTAAAAAGATTATTTTGTATTGGTCAATGGCATCGCCTCATGAAAGTAGCTGTTAATAAACATGTTTTCATTGATTGGTTTTAAATAATACACACGGGCAGACAACTCGCTATGCTGCTAGGGTACCGTTTGCCAGCCGGATAAATGTAGGCTATGATGGGAAGGGAAGTAAACGTAGTAATGCGTAGCTCGAAGTTCTACCCTTCCCTGGGGGAGATGTGGGAGAGAGAAGGCTTGTTTTGAATTGTGTTTTACAGCAGTGTATCCTACACGGGCGCTCACGACTCTTCATGAAGCTTGTGAGAATTTGAGAGATGTCCTAGTTATTGAACATACTCCTGCTCTGTATATAAGTACGTGATATTATCCCTTAAACTACGTAGCCAGACTAACTTGAGATGCCGGATGAGCTCCATTTCTTCATACTTGACAGATTCAGTCTCGACAAACTTCTTTGCTTCATCCTTGTTGCTGAACACAACAAACACAGAGCCCTGAAAACAACACATTAATAGTAGTGAAAACAACACATTAATAGTGAAAACAACACATTAATAGTAGTGAAAACAACACATTAAACAACACATTAATAGTAGTGAAAACAACACATTAAACAACACATTAATAGTAGTGAAAACAACACATTAATAGTAGTGAAAACTAGCAAGAAAAATTAAATTAGTGTTACACTTTACAAAGATACATTGTAAAATTTTCGTAGCGATGAGATCATAAAATCTTTATATTTTAGCATGCAATAAATTGTGGAAAAAAATAAAATAAAACTTTATTAACAATAGAGCTAGAAACACTTATTAATTTGAACCAAACATAAAATCGGACCTTGAAATCTTTTGTCTTTGGTATTCTCCGCATGAGAACGTTCTCAATTTTACCATGTTGCGCGAAGAACTCTTGAATTTTATCAAGAGTTATATCTAAGGGGAAGCCTTTCTGAAAATCATGAATTTTGTAAAGTGTTTACATTTCAATGGATGCTTTGTCATAAATAACATCACAAACTCCATAAGTGTAGTCTTGATCATGTCAAACATCTCGCATTCCAATTATCATCAAAATACAGCTGAAATATCGTCCATTTGAATAAAACAATCGAATATTAACGAAAATTAATGTTTATCTCGTATTTTAATAAATTGTTTGAAATCAAGTTAAAAGTCCTATTTGTATTTAATTTAAAGGAAGAGGATTTAATTATTTCATGCTACAATCAGGTCGACTGAAAGCACAGAGGTATGACCTTACAGCATAGATAGAGCGCGATGACAACTCGTCTCTTCTCTCCTTGGTGTTGTCTGGGATCGGCATGTCTGGCGATCTACGTATCTTTTTGTTTTCCGAAATCTGAAACAAAAAAGAATTGCTGCTTTACAATTACACTTATTGGATCAATTCTCTCTTCACACTTTTACAGACAAACAGATATCATACGAATAATGTATATTAGAATCCCAATTTTAAAGTAGTTGTTAATAATTTATGAACATGCTAGTAACGAGAAAGAAAGTAGTACCTCCATCAAACTGCTTGTGGATTTATTCAAGGCAGCACAGATAACATCTTCTTCAGAACTCAGCTGTTTTAGTCGATTAAACTTCAACATTGTCTCCAAAGTGACCCCTAGGATGCAGTTAAGACCAACGTGGAATATTTCATGTATTCTCAGACTGACTTGCTGCACAGAATTATCTCCCTTGCTTGTTTTGCCAACTTTTCACGCATTCATGATAACAAAACACCTTTTTCTTTTTTGAATTGAGGTTTAGAGTCGCTTTCAAGATTCTTTCACTTATATCACGACTTGTCAGTTTAGGGCAGGAGGAAACCTGGAACATCCGTAGCACTGAATGTCGCAGTAAACCTGTAAGCACCGGCTGGTACTAACAAGACCAAGAATGATAACTGCATTGCCAGACATCGCACCAATCAATATTGCGTCAGAAATGTAACTTTCGCGAATATTGATGCCGGGATTTGAACCCGGAACCGTTGGCTCCGAAGTCCAACATTCTACTACCACTGCGCTACCACCCGCCCCAACAAATCACCTAATGACTGAAACTTGTGGTTATAAATGGTTACAATTTTAAAATAATACAGGGTGCACTTAAAATTTGCATTTAACATACTACAGCTAATTCTAAAAATTAATAACTATAGACCAGTTTCATGTGTTCAAGTCAATGCTGTCAGTCCTTGAAGCATATCCATAGTTGCAATTATATACACCCATGATCAACATATGAATACATAATAATAATTAGGCATGCACTATTATTCATAAACTACAAGGGAGTTGTGAATTTTGGAGAGCAACCCCATTTTCATGCAATTTAGAAACATTTCAGCAACAATCTCCATGAATCATTGTAAATCACTACAACATCAGTGCTAGAAATTCAGAAAATAATAAGGGGGTCCTTCTCCATAGGCCCAATGTAATGGTGGTCTAATCTGTAATTTGCAGGCCCCATAGATACCTTTAACATTGCAGATTTTCAATTGACCCCCAGGACCCCCTTTAAATCGAACTCTGAACATTATACACGATACTGTCAATAGTACCGCCATTAACTAGCAAAGGCTACGTTAACAATTTAAACATCAGGTAATATATTCCAAGGATACAGCCATCATCCTGTGTTATCTGGTCTTGGAGGAACCGGTCACGGGGCAGGTTTATGTCACCAAAATAATACTGAAACAAAGAACAGACTAGTAGACAGAATCAAAACCACCTTCATGCTAGTGATGTTAATAGACAAGCTGACACCTATCTTTTAACACTTACAATTAATAACTTTACACTTTCAATTAATAACATTGTTTTCATAACTGGGTTACTGGAGTGAAAAGCGTATTTCACTGCTATCAACTTTGTCAGTTTACAGCAGCAGGAAGCATGCAACTCTTAGCTCATTGAGTGAAGCAGCAAAACTACCAGCACCATGTGACAAACAAAATAATATAATGTTACTGTGACAGTACACTAACACATCATATCATCTGTGACAGTACACTAACACATCATATCATCTGTGATATTACACTAACACATCCTATCATCTGTGACAGTACACTAACCCATCCTATCATCTGTGATAGTACACTAACCCATCCTATCATCTGTGATAGTACACTAACCCATCCTATCATCTGTGACAGTACACTAACCCATCCTATCATCTGTGACAGTACACTAACCCATCCTATCATCTGTGACAGTACACTAACCCATCC
>JAUTBT010001640.1:0-10544 GCA_032361225.1 Lepetodrilus schrolli
CTGTCCACGGGCTTGTCGGACGTAGCTTGACTGGCAGACTCTACCAGCAACAACGTCAACGTGCACACTAGCACAGCGCCGTAGTTACACCACATTGTTGCGACCGAGTTGATTCCACTCGTCTACTTTAACATGTTAGGTCATCTTTCTTTTATAGACAGGTGCCCACTGACAGCTACCGATCGGGTGTTTCATATGAGAAGTAGATCACGCCTTGTTATAAACTCAGATTTCAATTTGTGCTATCTATGCGATCATTTGCGTAACATGGGAATGACGCAGGCTGATTAAGTCGAAGAAAACCCATATCATACATCCAACGTTTCCGTCTCGTTTTACCACGATCTTTTAGTATTATAGATTATAGTACAGAAAATTGAACGCCAGCTCGTGTGTTAGTTCCACCCTTTCACGTGTTTATAGTTAGTTAGTTAGTTAGTTTTGGTTAGTTAGTTAGTTAGCTCACTGCCACCTGAAAGTCATGACACCGTTCGATATTTATATATATTTATATATTGTATTTTCAAGGAAATGCAAAGCTAGACATTGTATTTAGACAGCGCACGTGAAACAATGTATTCAAAATCGATGTCTAGCAGACAGCAATGCTTTGCATTTCACGCAAGGATATTTACTATTTGTTTTTAACCAACAAGAAGAGAGAACGTGCATCTACGCAACTAGGATGATTCATTGTAGGTTTCTGAAAATTTCGTTCAGGGTTATCAGAGACGTGACTTAATTCAGAGGTATTTATGGTAAGAACTACACATGGCGAGCAGGAAGATGCACCAGTAGGATAACCGCAGAGCTTGAAAATACAATAGATATGCACATTTAAAATTTCAGTCGAGTGTTGAAGGAGCATCAGGTATTATTATTATTAATATTAATTTTAATATTCTATCACCGAACCGCTCATTAGACCCAGAATATATTGTCAACATGTTAAAAAAAAAAGGAACACACACACACACACACACACACACACACACACACACACACACACACACACACATATTAAGGCTAAACGAACTAGTCGAGTACTCGACTGTTACAAGACGTAGTCGACTAGTCGGGCTATTCTGTATACCATTGGTTAGTTGTTGACAGATCGAGTTCAAATAAATTTAGTTTATACGAGTGTATATGTTATTTATAACAGCAGTAATTAACAGTACCCATTTAAAAACAGCAATATCAGATCAAAATGCTCAAAATGAAAGTTTACAATCTGTCCAATGTGCGAGCTAAGTGCTTGCGTGGTATACCTTAATGCATAGGTTGGCGCACACATCCGCAGATTTAGTAAAAGTTTGCTGAACTTACAACTAGATTAGATTTAGACATTAAATCACATAATATTTAGCTCAATGCATTGTAAATGTCAAAATTCAGTCCTTGATATTCTGCCGTTTTGAAGCGGTGACATAGCATATATGGGTTAGTGCACAGGAATTTCCTCAATGTTGAACTTTTATTAGAAATATGAAATTTCATTTGTACAAATGACAAAATCAATATAAGAAATGGTAAATTAAAATGGTCTTACCTATTACTGTTGGAGAGGGGGGGAAAAATCATAATGTTAATATGGAATGTATATTCTAAAAATAGTAATAGATCAAAAAGATATATTCAAATTGAAATAAATTTAATATTTTCAGGTCTCGATCACATAATGTCATGGTTCCGATGTGCCGGGGATGTAGTATTCAACGATGTGGCGCCCCAACCGGGAAGTATCTGCAATGTCCAGCTCAAACAGTTCGCTGAGACGTGCAACTTCTTGCAGCACCTCAAGCCACTCACACCACAACACCCGTACTTCTTCGCTCAAATCAGAGCATTAGGTACAGCAGACAATCGCTGTGTTAAACAGTATTCATATTTCTGAATTGATATCTTAATATATATAAAAAAAGTAATGCATATAGTTTCAAATGTAATGTTTCCAATTGACTTCTACATTAATTAGAAACATGTGGGTAATAATAATAATAATAATAATAATAATAGTAATAGTAGGATTTTATTTTGTGCCAGATCCACCCCCTTAAGGGATGCTCAAAACAATACAATTATTTGGATTTACTGTCTATATTAATATCTGATATAGCTTCATGTCTATGTGGTAATCCCTGTGAAAATGCTGTCCATTATTTACTTGAATGTCCGACATACAGCACATATTGTGAAGACATGCTTGAAAATATTCAAAAAATTACTATGCAACATAATGTACATATCAATGTTAATCTGTTACTAAATGGTTTGCTTAAAATGCTTATGTAAATATTTACGATTATAGAATATGTGTCTTTCATTCTCAATCTGTCTTTCTTCTCTCCCCATCCCCCCCCCTTCTCTTGGAGTGGTTTTAAGTTGTAATAACTTGTAACTTATCCATTTGTCTTGAATAATATATATTTAAACTAAACTTATAAATAATATGTATATTTGTCATCCTATATATTTATCTGTACAAACTGTAGCTTGTGGGTCTTCCCGAAGTACACAATTACTATAGGTTGTCCTCCTACCATAAACACATCACATTCATTTTTGGTTATTCTTTCTCCACATATGGTACAAGAGTAAAATGAATACAAGAATATTTATCATCATTATATAGCAAGGTTGGATGGTGAGATGTACAAAATAGTTACTGGTACATATCAATGGTACAGTGGAAAATAAAGTAAAATTCCAAACTCGCACATCTTCTTGATTAATTTTTTTACAGGTTTTGAACACAACATTGGAAAATTTGTCAATTTTCAGAACCCACCAGCAAGATAACCCTTGGCATTGCTGGCCCTGACATAGCTGAGGATGCCCGGCCTGGGAACTGGAATAATTCCGTGGGTTACCACAGCGACACTGGCAGGTGCTATACATCTCATAATGGCACTGCCAACACAGAAGGGGAATCACTAGGAATAGGTGAAAACATAAAGTTAATTAGTAGCATGTATACTCTGGTTAAGGCAGCAGTTTATGTTACTTAAAAGTAATTCAATTTGGATTATCTGTTTGTGTTTATATCATTTAATGGACAGACTTGGATCTGTTTACTTGAAAATATATGGGTCTCACTAGATGTTAAAAACATCATTTACCTACATCAAACAGACCCATCATTGTTTTGATAGTGATTGATAGGTTAAAAATGGCTGACATGTGGTTTCAATCAAGGCTTGAAAACAAGTTTAGAATTTAGTGGTCTTGAATAATACGCCCACCCATGTGAGGTCAGTTTTTGAGGTAAAAAGTATGTACTATGAAAGGAAAAGTATGTTATATGTATCAATTTGGTAGAAAATGGTCTCATCTTGTCTTTTATCATTGCTGCCTAATTATAAATGAAATATTGTAAGCACCAAATATTTTTCTTGAATTAAATATTTACATTGAATAATGAATATGGTATTATATATTGAATTATTTTTATGTTGAATTATACTCGTCTGTTTACAGGTGATGCCTTTGGTGTGGTGGTGACATATTTTGGGTCATCAGTGTCCACGGTCATGTTTCTCAGAAATGGACAACCTATTGCTACAAGGTAATGATAAATGTCTTCACAACTACAAAGAGGATTTAATATTTTCTTTTTAATCCCAAACAGAAATATGGTGATTTGAAGTTTGAAGTATTTCTAATTGGACATTTCGAGACAATCAAATTCATGAGAAATCTGGCTTATTATTGAATTAAAATTCAGCACCTCATACATCAACATACATCAACATACATCATATTGGCATTTCTTTACATTACAGTTACAATCTGCCTTGATTTCTCTGCACCAGAATCAATTCTTGGGTCAATATTACCCCTAGGTGTCACCACTGTTGTCCATTGGTGTTCATTGTTGATATATATATTCTGCTCCCGTCAACAGCAATTCACCGATACATTGCTGACATCATTATGTTTTACCAGGCCTCTAGATTACTAAACCTTTTTGATTACAAACTCATGCTCAACTCATGGTTCACAAATCTCCATATTAAATTTGAACTTGAGCATAAAATCGTACACAAGACATTTCGTAATCTCAAGGCCAGTTTGCTACACTGTAATATGGTTGTTTTGCTCTGCAGGTATTTATTTGAGGGAGACCATGACAAGTTCCTGCCCACCGTGTCTCTGGAGAATGGACCCATCCACCTGGACGTCATGTGGCCTGAGGCTGTTCTGGGTCTTCCCGAGTTCTCAGAGGTCAGTTGCCTGTATTAGAATACTGGAGACTGCCAATAACAGTGATCAAATTTGGAATCAACCTCCTTCAATTTCAAAATCATGAATCCCTCCTAAATTATCCTCACAGTACTGTGCCAGGATGTGCAGTTTGGGGCAGTGGCCAAATTCAGTCATGTACCACAGAACGATCACGCTGCTGCTAGAATCGTAACTCCATATACTATGTACATACATTAGAGGAGTTACAACTCGTGTAGTGCTAGCATGATACGATCATTGTGTATCGAATGTGCCCAGTTTGTTGTGATGTCTCCGGACGTGGAGAGTCGGTAGCAGCAGCTAGATTTGAGTCCTAGGTTTGTTGGTGTTTCAGGTGAACATGCTGCAGTGGATCCGGCCCAGTGTGGTGCAGTATTCCGCAGTCACCAACGTGTTCTCCGTGGACAAAGGGGCAGGAGAACCGCACATAGTACAGAGTCCACAGCCGCTCAGAACAGGTGAGACAAGACAGGATTTATGAAGTGCCAAAACTGGGTGAATTGTTTTTTTGCCGGACTATGTGTAATGGTAAGAATGCAATGAATTTTGATGAGGAACAAGTTTTCATTACTTCTGTGCTTTCTCCATTCAGTCTTATTTACCCAAATATCATCCTCGTATCCAGCGGTACTTAATTCCATTCAGGACTCACTTCATGTGGTACCCCTGGCGCACATCTGGAGGGAAACTTGGCAAACAGCCAACCAGTGAAATAATTTTCTCGATGAATTTGGTGTAAAAATCTATCCAATCGCTCCTAAACTGTTTGTGCAAGTTTCCTTCTAGATGTGTGCCAGGGGTACCACATGGAAGTGAGTCCTGAACAGAATTCAGGACCCCTGTGGTGCAAGGATGCCCAAATATATGCGTTAATAGTTAGTATTATCCCCCCACAGTATTTACTATGGGTCGTCACGTATGGGTGACATATTCCCGCTGCAACGGTAAGCACTAATCAATCAAATATTTCCGCAACAATGTCCAGGAATAAATAAATCAATCACATTATTTCTGGAAACGTGACAAGATTATTATCAGATGCAAATACACAAATATCTCTTTCTTCTCTCCCAATCTAACCTTAACTTGGAGATTAATATTAATGTTCCATTCTTAATTTTCTCCCTGCTAGATAAGTCATACACTGCATCTTCAAAGGCTTTGTACAGAAGGGCAACAGAGTAGATTGAATACAAAATGAATGTAATTATGTCTCACACTAGAGTTATTGTTCTCTGCCAGGTCAGCAGCACTTTGAGGTCGTTGTCCAGGAGACGTCGCCAGAAGGACGGGGTCCAGGCATCACCTTGGCGACATGCAGCCCATTGAAGCCCACACCGATCTGCAGCCTGTCTTCAGACTTCCTCATGTGGCATGCCAATGGCAACAGTGAGTGGCAGGCCAATTGTTGTGTTAGAAGCATATTGTTATCACATGTTACTACTTAATTAATATGTCCAAAAAGGCTGCTAGCCCTTATGAATTTTGTTGAGTATAAATGTGCTTTGAGCATACAATAGGGTGGTGGAAGTAAAATTTGAAATACAATACGTTGGTTTCAATTTCCCATTTCGCACAATTGTTGTGTATTAGAAGCATATTGTTATCACATTTTACTACTTAATTAATATGTCCAAAAAGGCTGCTAGCCCTTATGAATATTGTTGAGTATAAATGTGCTTTGAGCATACAATAGGGTGGTGGAAGTAAAATTTGAAATAAAATACGTTGGTTTCAATTTCCCTTTTCACTGTCCTGTTGTTTGGTCTCATGAATCCAATGTTTTACCCTGTGAGCAGATTGTAAGGTTGGTGTCGGAGAAAGTAAAATTTGAAATAAAATACGTTGGTTTCAATTTCCCTTTTCGCTGTCCTGTTGTTTGGTCTCATGAATCCAATGTTTTACCCTGTGAGCAGATTGTAAGGTTGGTGTCGGCCAGCACATTGGATGGGGCATACACTACAGCCCAACGACTCGGGACAGAGCAGACTTCGACTGCAAGGCCGAGCAGCTGGTGCTGTGCTATGTGTCTCTGGACACTCGGATCGGTCACTACCAGATGATGATACAGCCGCCTGGAGGGTTCTACCCAGTGGTTGTGCTATACAGACAAGGTGAGATCAGATGGAGGAGTCACACTGATAACAGAGATTGTAACAAGAAACATTCAAGCACATACAGTGCACTCATATTTCTGGACCTCGTAAGTATGAACTGCATTGAGTAAAAACCTAGCTCTGTCAGTGTTTGACACATATTGAAGCTTATTTCAGAGCTGGAATAAACAGACAGGTGTGTGGTGGACAAGTTCTAGGTGTTGCAGGTCCCGTGCACTGAACTGGATGAGTTCAATGATACGTCAAATCCCAAACTATCCATGACCTGTGTCCATGACTTGTGTCAGTCCTGTGTCAGTAGTCCTGTGTCAGTCCTGTGTCAGTCCTGTGCAAACATTGATGGTAGTAATCTTCCTGTTCCCAGCCTCCATGGTGACAGTGGACGTTGAATCAAACCCGATGCCGGCTGTGAATGACAAGCTGGACGAGGCCTACCTACGACTGATGGGTGAAGCCAGGAAAAACATTGCATCTGCTGTTCTCAACTCTGGTAGGTAACATTCTTGATTCATGCAGACTCCTACAGTCAATACTGTAACTCCAAATAATGCAAGAAATTGTGTGATTTTAATATTTGAAAATTGTATACATCAACAATTTTGAAAGTTAATATAATAATTGTGTTTGCTTTATGACTGGATATTAAGGGGAATATCGAGCCCTGAGGTTATGTAACATTCTTGAGTATGATTTTATGCTCAACTCAAGTTTTGTGCTCAAATCCAAGCACAAATCGTAAGTTGAGCATGAAAGTGTACTCAAAAGAAGTCTTATAACCTTGGGGCCAGGTAACAATATAAAATATCAGTGGGACTTTTATAAAGTTGTGATTGTCACATTCAACCATGTAAAGACTTCCTATATTTCTATTGTCATGTATGAATTTAAGCAACAAATCACTCACTCCTATATGTCTGTGAACATAAGGCCTCGATGTTACAAAAAAAAACATTTTTGAGTACAAACTCATGCTCAAGTCAAGGTTTTCTTCACAAATCCCCACAGAAAATGTTTCGTAATCTCAGGGCTTGATTGTTATCAAGAGCTAGACTTGTACTGTAAACTTCAGAAATCATCCTGTCAATGTTCCGGAAGTCGGAGGCAATCCAGATTCTGAACATGGAGAAGTACAGCCAGATCCGACTGCCGGCTGAGGCCAAGGGCATCCACATGATCCAGCTCCTGAGACCCCTCAACACCATCAACAGGTGCTACGTCATAGAAGTACGCACACTCAGTGAGTAGAACCTTCTCAAACATACACAACCGTATTTCATTTATTCAGTTCCAATTTCCAATGAATGCCTGAAGAGCGTCATAGCACTGTGGTAAAATCATCAGACTTCAGAACCAGAGTTTGAATTGTCCCAGGATACATTTCCAATGTGATCAAGATGGAATGCGCATTCTGTACTGTGGCAGTACATCCTTGGTTCGTTTATCAGTACCAGCTAGGGTTTACTGGTGTATTCTAATCCTCAACACTATATGTGTTGCAAGTCTCCTCCTGCTGTAGGATGACAAGCAAAATCTACTAGAATGCAGCTCTGAACCCCAATTCTCTAAATGCCAATTCAAACCCCCCCAAAAAACGAAGAAAAAACCTGATTTGAAATGAAGGTCAGCAAAGACTTTTAAAAGCACTGAAACTGAGTGAGGTTAATGTCAGAGGGGAACCTACAATAACTAAGTGATACAGTCAGACCCATGAGACACTGCTGGTGCAGATAACCAAAGTGTGGTTATTGACATCCAGACGTCATTTCCTGGCCCAGACATTAAACAAATTTCTTAATTAGATTTCATGCTCACTCAATGTTTTGTTTGTGTTTTGTAAATCCTCACATAAAATTTGAGTTGAGCATGGAATAATATTAAAAAGGTTTCTTAACCTCGGGGCCTGATTTTAACTGTTGCCTACCAGAACAAAATATCTCAAATCACCAGAAATCAATAACGTGGCATGTTTAGGGTTAATGTGATGGAAGTAGATTTCATGACAGCAGTTTAATTAATTAAGTGGAATTTAATATACAGTGTATTGCAACAAATTAAGAAAACCCTCCTCATTCACGTACAGATGAGGACTCGGTTGTGTCATTTGGCGTGGCTGGGGTGCGACATCCTCTCAATAAACTGCCAGGGAAAGTGCCAGGGTCAGTGGGCTGGGTGTCGCGGGATGGACGCCTGTATGCCAACGAGAAGAACCAGGGCAACATGGCCGGAGAACGGTTCTGTGCAGGTGTGTATATTCTCAAGTGTGATTAGAAGAACGGTTCTGTGCAGGTGTGTATGTTCTCAAGTGTGATTAGAAGAATGCTTCTGTGCAGGTGCGTATGTTCTCAAGTGTGATCAGAAGAATGCTTCTGTGCAGGTGCGTATGTTCTCAAGTGTGATCAGAAGAAAGCTTCTGTGCAGGTGCGTATGTTCTCAAGTGTGATCAGCTGGAGTGAAGCCTGTGTCTTAGGATGCCTTGTATTACTTTTTTCACTGGTATTATTAACTGGTTTTATTTCAATTGGCTGATAACTACCATTGCAAGCAACAAGTGGCCATTTACAATGCACCTATTATCAACTGTAGATTTGACCACAATGTGACCCATATATTTAGATGTATTCCAGACATGTTAAAAGTACATTTGACCATAGTTCACTTGCAAGGACATTTTTCTTGGGTGGAACCTTATAGGAAAGTTTCCTATTCTGAAATTAAGAAATTGACATTTTTGTAATTATATCCAATTGAAGGGGACACTGTTTCTATGGAGATTTCATCATTTGCAAAGGAAATGTCGGTGTGTCTCTTCTGCAAAAATTCACAAGCCATTGGAACACGCTACCACACACAGGCAGACAAGTCCGAGTTTATGCCGACCATTGCATTGTGCGGTAACGGTTATGAAGTGGCGATCGACGTCACGTGGCAGACACAGATACTCTACAACAGCAACTTCAGTGTAGTGAGTTTAGTTTGTGACCTTCTCTTATCAGTCATTGATTTCATGTCAGAGTTTAGTTTGTGACCTTCTCTTATCAGTCATAGATTTTATATCTCGTCAAAATGTATGTGATAATGTTATCAACGATCATATGTGACATTTATAGATAAGCAAATATTACATTTACCTATCAATTGCAAGATTGACGTGGGTTAACTGTTTTGTCTTATTGACATATCAGTATGTTAGGACTTGAAGTTGAAATTACAATGTACTCTTACTCATCCTGTCAACTATAGCTATTCCCATTCAATATAGCTATTCCCATTCAATATAGCTATTCCCATTCAACCTTCTCTGACTCATCTTATGTGTAAATATTTCCATGCAATCTTGTCTCACTCATCCTATATATAGATATTTACATGTAATTTTGTCTCCTCAAACTTATCTCACTCATTTTATATATAGATATTTACATGTAATCTTCTCACTCATCCTATATATATTTACTTGTAATTTTGTCTCCTCAAACTTATATGTAAATATCTACATGTAATCTTGTCTCACTCAACTGATATATCTACATGTAATCTTGTCTCACTCAACTTATGTATAGATATTTATATATAATCTTATCTCACTCATCTTATATATAGATATTTACATGTAATATTCTCACTCATCTTATATATAAATATTTACATGTAATCTTGTCTCACTCATATTCTAGACGAATGCTGAACAATGGTGTCTCCCCATGGGGTCATATGCCAATCCAACCTCAAGCATGGTGACCATCGGAGATCACATGTCACCCGTCGCCATCCAGGCACCATACAGTCTCAATAGAGGTAAGCTTTGTACAGCCATTGAAATATATGTATGTATGGTTATGGATGAATATTTAAGCTTATTGCTTTGACAATTATATTATTGCCTTATCCACTTTTACAAGAATTAATTATATTGTGGTAATAACCATGGCACCATTTCATGATGCCTACATGTCCATGTAGAGACCATTGCACTCTGGTAGTGATCAACAAGGATGATAGATACGAGAGTGCCATGGTCTCATAGTGGATACGAGGCTTCCTGACAGAGCTTCCTGACGGAGCTTCCTGGCAGAGCTTCCTGACAGTGAGCTGCGAGCATCGGCTGGTACTGACAAGACCAAGGATGATTACTGCATTGCCACTCTACAGACATCGCATCCTATCAATATCGCGTCAGAA
>JAUTBT010001641.1:0-10544 GCA_032361225.1 Lepetodrilus schrolli
AACATTGATGCCGGGCCCCCGGGGCGGGATTTGAACCTGGAACCTTGGCTCCGAAGTCCAACTGTTCTACCACTGCGATACCACCCGCCCCCTATCTTTCGAGAAATCCTTACCAATCTTGGCCTTGATATGGAGTACTCCACTACCACGTCTTCAGAATGCGCCATCATTCGTCGTCGTCGGCTACACAGACCAGTAATACTACATATATAATGAATATGTACCGAATAGAAACATTATTGATATTGCATGATTTACGGACATTTCTACGTCGAAATTCATATAATGTATGCCAATTCATAAAAATATACCAGAACAAGACATAAGATTACGAAACCTTTTGAGTACAATTTCATGCTCAAGCTGAAATTGTTTATGGGGATTTGTGAACAGAGTATTGGTCTTGGTAGACGACGACGACAACGACGACGAACGATGGCGCATTCTGAAGACGTGGTATTGGAGTATTCCATATCAAGACCAACATTGGTAAGGATTCCTCGAAAGATAGTAAGTATTCGGTACAACTCGGCAACAGTTTAAAACACAATAATTCAATGTGGCGTTATATTCTTAGAATGAACATATTTTCCACCATATATACTTGGATTTGAAATACTTTCTCCCTTGCTGTATTTAAGGGGTTAAGTTTTACAGTGCAGAAGTGCATCGAGTATGCTTTGATGTGCTCTTCTCAGCGTATAGTGTCAGTTTTATGTTGTAACCAGGTATTATTTTCCTGATGCATCAACGTCAGGGTATGTTTTCGAGATTCCGTTCCTTCCTGACATTTACTGCATTAACAAACTGTAAACGCATTTATCTATCATTGATGCACGTGTTGCCACCATGAGCTTAGCACAGAAATGTAATTAAATATTATGTAGATATGAGTTACCTATTGCGCGTCTTATACTTAAGGATCTTTACGAAAGACCACATTCTAGTATGTGTTAACTTTAATATCATTGACATATGTTAATGTGTTCTGTATGTGTTAACTTTAATACCATTGACACATGTTAATGTGTTCTGTATGTGTTAACTTTAATATCATTGACACATGTTAATGTGTTCTGTATGTGTTAACTTTAATATCATTGACACATGTTAATGTGTTCTGTATGCTTTTGTAATTCGTACATACAGACTACGAGCTGGCTTGCAAAGTAATTGGAACTGGAAAGGATTAAATATAGTCTCTCTTGTGATCGTCTTACGACTTTTATCAATAATTTCGAGCAGAATTTCTGCCAGTGGTTTTAACCATACCCTACCATTTGGTCAATGAGTTCAGTGAGAATATTTGAATAAATATCGCCCAGCAGATACGAGTTGAAGATTATTTATTCTTAGTGCTATTGTTACGTTGCAAAACGTGTATGGCGTGTAGTCATGGTGATTTGGAATATGACATTAAATATCATTAGTTGATAAATTCATTTCCTGCACGAACTGCGCATGTGTTGACCTTTGACGTCAACGATTTGACGGTAGTGATAGAGAGATAGACGGCTAACACAGAATAACCGCACGTACAGATCAGCAGCTTGTTAAATGTCGGTTCCGTCTTAAATACGAACACATCAATCTGTATTACTGACACGTCTTTTCCAAAAATTAAACCCCTCAAACCATTACACTGCTTCTGCTCGTGGTGACCCAAAATACCACAATTTTGAAGAAAAATTATGTGTAATCTAATTCTTGATATGATAAATAATAATAATTCCACACGTACATATTATCAGTCATACAATGCAACTGCATACCCGTTCAAGACATTTGGCCATAGCATTCTGAAGTTAACGTTGTTTTACAAGGAGTTTCAATTATAGCTCTACCCCCTGTTATTAATCTGCACAACCATGGACGTTCTTATGGCCGCCATAGACATGACACAATCGTACTTTTCGCAAACTACCAGTACGTTTGAACTTATAGACAGGTTGTGCTGCTATTCTTTACAGCATATAGGTACAGTACTGCGTACATTTTGACATGAATAATATGCATTCTGTCTTATTCACTATAATTCAAATGCTAGGCAAATGTCAGCTGGAGTCACGTTGTTGGCAGCCTATAATGGCGGCCCATCCTACTCGCCTGAGTATAGTTTGCTTACTAGGCCCGTTTCCCCTTAAGTTTAGCACTGCAGAAGGTCAAGGTCGTCTTGAATAAACGTCCTACACCCGATCTCAGCAGTTGATAAGATCTGTTCATTTATTACCCTGCAGTACGCTGGTTTACGGTTCGTAATGACCCGATAGTGATACAGCCTCCCTGTCAACTCCAGCATAGATTTATGTCATACCGTGTAAACCTAGTTAAGCTGAATGCATACAAATAAACGGTAGGGTATTGTGAAATGAATGAACCTATGGTGTTCATATTGTTAAATGATTGAATTTCGAATATATTTTTTTTTGCTTTGTTATATAGAGGATATTAAATGCGGATCCAATGATACATACATGTAGCATACGTTTGGATAATTAATTTTCTGTCAAGATACGAAGGCACTAGATGTTTGTCAATCTCAGCTCACCATAATTCAGTGCAGTCTTTTTTTTTTCTATGAGGAATTAAGTAGCTCCACTCCTGTGACGATATTAAGGACAGTTCGGCTTATCACGCTGGTCAACACCCCTGCATTTTAAGCACTTTCACGATAACCCATTAACTTGCCAGCATGTGTAATACATGTGGTTGTTGCAATCTTTGCCGTTGCTGCTGCTATTATTCTTCAGCGATGACGTCACACTGACTCATAATCTGGGCCTCAGAAAGGTGTAATCGAGGCGTAATGTCTAAGACGTTATCTGTAGCCTAGCGTCACAGACACCTCCCCTATCCCACTTCTGTGAATGGCCCCCACTGTACCCCCCATTCAGCCTACAAGTCATTCACCAAGGGAGGCAGGGGCAAGGATAACCACCCTATAGTACTTTCAGTCTTTACAACCATGTTTGTGTTTTTCTAGGTCACCAGTCCCATATTCCACTCTCTCATTAGCATTGCTAAATGTATCATCTTTAATTAGGGGAGGCAACTCGCTGGTGGAATTTGCTATCCGTAAATCGTGCTCTATCCACACATGATTAATACTACTATGACTACTACTACTACTACTACTACTACTTACTACTACTACAACTACAACTACTACTACTTACTACTAACTACTACTGCTGCTGCTACTACTATTACTACTACACCACCACAATTACTACTACTACTACTACTACTACACATACTATTACTACCACAACAACAACTACTACTACCACCACCATTATTGCTACTACTACTACTACTACTATCTAGTACCTACTACTACTACTACACATACTACTACCATAACAACAACTACAACAACTATTGCTATAACTACCACAATATCTATTATGTAGGCTATTAGCCTACTACTACTACTACTACTACTACTACTACTACTACCCCTACTGTTGATAATACTGCTAAATAATTACTTTTTGGTTTCAAATTAAGTTACGACTTTTGAGTACGTTTGAGTCCACATTCAAGTTGTGTGGTTCACTGTTGCAGCTTATGCCGTTAATACTGATGTAATCCGACTACAGTCCGACAACTTCCAGTCGATCCTTCACCTAAGTATTCTAGTATCCAAATATTCTACTTCATTACTCAGTCATAACGCACGCTGTCTGTATTAGAAACTATCCCTTATCCACGCTAAGCAGAGTAATGCAGCTTTAACAATGCGTCCCGTTTCTTGGTTAACTACTGTCATGCAATCCGAATACTGGCTTACATCTGCCGTGTTGGGTATTAATTCAAGCAGATAACACCATCAACACACAAATGGCAATGTGACAAACCTAGCTCAAAATTAGTCTTTAATTGAAGGTTTACTTCAATAGATATTTCCCCTCGAGCTCGGATTTAAAGAGACCCAAACCGGAAGAATGGATTTAGATCGTAAATCGGGGACAACAGTTATTTTGTTCTGCATCTTGATACTGTTTTTGCTAAATACCAATCAGCTTGTTTTTAGTCTGTAATTTCATTATAAGGAAAATATAACATATCTTTGGCCAATAATTGGCTCAGTGTAATTGACCAATGGAAAACAAAGTATGTGCTTCAATATCCGGTTGTGATCGTATGTGTACTCACTTTTCATTTCCAGTCAACTAAACTACTGGTATTTAGCTCCGTCTTTATTCTGTGTTCTAGGATACAGCAAGGCCTCAGATACTAATTGAAGTACCGGGTACATTCACATCTGACAGTGGCGCTTTAAAGCGCAGGCTACTCTTTCAGGAAACGTGTCCCAAATTCGTCGTAATAAATCAAGGCCATCTGAACGCTACCACGCCTCCTTCCACACAGTTTCCGTCATATATCGAATATACGGGTAGGTTCCGCTAGAGCTCGAGAGGAGCTTGCATTGTTATTCTGTAACCCTGATATTTTACAGGATGCTTTAACGAGACCAGAAGATTGTTAATTCCGTATAACACGATTCCTTCATTCAGTAGCGAGTCACAGAGACCGTGTCTTTGTATCCCCGACGTCTTTTCAAACCGGAGCGGCGGGATATCGCATTGGCGTTCGCTTGGCTGTCATTCACGAGGTTGGGGGTGAAGGGACGGATTACAAATCCTCCCCAGAAAGCGTAACGAACGTCGGCAGAGTCCGATAGAGTTTCCCAGCTTCCACCGAGCTCCCTACAGAAAAAAAATTAATAGTGGATCTGGGAGATGATTGAGCCCCGTGCTGGAGACTTGCACGCGAATTTGTATAATGTATGCTTATCTTCAATCTTGTCGCCGTGTTCTCCATCCGCCGAGGAGCCCGCCAGGTGGCGCTAGTGGCGGAGATGGAGACTCCAGTCCGCTGTCTCCCAGTAGGGATGTACATGGCATGTAGCATCTCAGTCCAATCAGCACTGTACAGACTTCAGAACACACACACACACACACACACACACGCACGCACACACACACACACACACACACACACACACACACTCCATCGCCATCAATCGCTCTTTCACTCTGTCCCAATCAAATTAGACTCTATGGCCACTGTATTCCGTGTTCCGTTTCCTGGTGCAGCTATGCTTCTTTCAAGTACCATGGACACTTATTGGCAACTAACCATCCTCTATGGCTCCACCAATGACCCGATTTCACCTCTACCTATTTAAAATATTTTAAGAGTTGTCTTTTTCCAACGAGCAACAAATGTGGCATTGTGTGTGTGCTAGCTGACTATAGAAAGGCCGCCTCAGTAACCCGATTGAGAACAGATAATACCACTAACCCATACGAACCATACCCACACATGAGTAGTACAGTCTAGACATAGGAATTGGGAACGATTAACTATATGCACATGCATTAATAGTCAATAAATCAATGGTGTATATTGAATTGTTACAAGACTCATTACTCAACGACATCATGTCCACTGCGCAATATAAAAAAATATGACAGTTAAATTTTGCTAATTTGGAACTTTGGTACGACTTCCCAATGTAAGGTTCATGAAAACAGACTGAAAAGTTACAAAACTATCTCATTCAGAGATTAAATTACATGCTTGTTCACAGCACTATCAATTCTGTGCGCTATCGTCACGCGTTAATTAAGGTGAGATAATGCGAGAGACGTGTCAAATCGTCACTGTTAAGAATCTTAAACATATCAGTTACCACACATATAAAGTCGGTCCAACACATATTAAATGTCTGGGGAATATCGGCGGATTCTGAAGGAGGCGCTTTGTAAAGTGAATACAAGCCGCTGTTTACATTGCCATCTAGGCTAGATATATAGGTTAGGTCAAACCACAACTTTGCCGTGTTATAATTTTTTAAAATTCATAACCAGACCGTTGAGATCATCTACAGTTTGCCAGGATATAATGGCTATAAAGTTACAGCCGTACGGCAATGGTCATACTGTGATTTTTGACGTTAGTTTAAACTATAAAAAACCGTCGCATTAACAGATGGAAGAAAAGTAATTATGTAATTTCGATTAAGCTTCAACGAGTTAGGAATTATCAACTGCCCTTTGCAATCCAGATGTCTTCTTGGGTGTGCATGCACTCTTAAATGCTAACTAAACATGTTCAAAACAGCTCTACGTTGTTCCAATACGAGTCCAGGACAGTGGTAGGTCATGCAAACGCAGGGCAACCAACAAAGAATAAGATTTCGCAGTTTTACCATCCGTAGCCATATAAAACTGATGGGTTTATTAGGCTGTTTGCCCCGTTGTTTCCTGCATTGGCCCCAATACCATTGACTGCAATATACAGAACTGTATATGTATATTGTTGTTCGTTTTTTCTCTTCAGGTAAATAGGACAAATTCCGATAAACCTGTATAAGCAGAATTTCTGCAGAAGTGAGTTGAATGTCCTATATCTGCAGTCAGAGACATGTAAACCACACTATCACAGTCACGTACATTATTTACTATTTATACGGGTATGTTCCAATGTAATTCTGAACAGTATCACATGGGTGATGATATTTACTCAGTACGAGGAACGTAAATCATATTGTTAGAGTAAAATACTGCAGAAAGTACGAACAATGCATTTACATCCGTGAAGGAAAGCAATGAAAATGAAGTATGCTCATGTTATGTAGGTAACAATGTTACATTAAAGGAAACCAGGCCCGATATTCCGAAACCTTTTGAGTAACATTGAATACCGAAATTCCAGGTTTTGTTCATGAATCCCCAAATTGAATTTGAGTTGAACATGAAAATAATCATGAATTTTTCGTAACTTTGAGGCCTGATCGTAATTAATAATAACGTAATTAATAGTAAAGTAATTAATAGTGACGTAATTAATAGTAACGTAATTTACGCTACAAGGTTTCGCATATATGTTGTACTTTTGACCTTTGTTCTTTCGGTAATGGTTGCAAATCATACAGCTGGCGTGATTATCTTAGAATTAATAACAAATCGTGTCTTAGTCCAAATGAACTGTACCTTAGACATGCCCCTTTCTCCGCCAAGCTTCCGATTGCACACATATCTACTTCCGGTGTACGGATGCCTGCGCAGTGATTCTTTCTTGTCATTTCACATCGCAATGCGTCGTCTTCTCAAATGAAACATTCTACTTCTGGCGAAGATTGCAACATGTTTCAATGCATTCCACACCAAGGTGAATACTACTATATGAAACATCGGAAATCAAAAAGTACTTTTAGATATAATTGTTCTCAATCATGTATTCATACTTGAACTCTACTGCAAAAAAAAAATCATTTGTATTATTTTATACGGACACCTCGTAAATCCGAACTCATTTATTCGCCAGTGGTCCTTTAAATGCGGTAGGGTCAGCGTTGCTTATTCCGAGAAGTTCCATGCGACAATATACCTTTGTGGTTAAAGCGGGGACCATCTTACACGCAGCGTGAGTGTGTATGATAATAGTGACCGGCATTGTTTAGATTCAATGACTGCAGTGTGCGCCTTACAATGTCGTACAGCCGACACACTTAAGCTCTTGTAGAGGAATACACGAGAACTAATAACATTACTTATACTTATAGTCTGCACTAAGAAATGCATTCGAGTTGGGATTTCGTCATGTTAATCCTAGGTCTGCCGGTATTTCTTCGTGGATTTTGAAACTGTTAATTTAATGTCAAGACAAATGAATGCTAATAATTAACTTGGCAGGCCTACTATTCGTAATTCCCATAGGCACAATTTCGTGGAGCTCTTGTATCCACTAAGAGCTCTTGTAAGGATCAACGAGGGATAGACACGAGAGCGCTGTGTTCTATCTTAGGATACGAAAGCTTCACAAAGGTGTGCCATGGGTACTGTTTCACGAAACTCTCGTATCCACTAGGAGATAATAGTGCTCTTGTAAGTGCCCGAGTGCCGTGTATAAGAGATCGCTACAAGAGCACTATGGTCTCGTAGTGGATGCAAGAGCTTCGTGAAACGATACCGTGGGTTGTAACCTTTTTGTACGTGTTCAGATGGATCTATAATACCTAGCAGTACACGAAATATGAATATTGCTGATGTGTAACATTCAACTCGGAATTTTTAGTCGTCCATTCCAAGTGTATTTTTAAAAGTTTGATGCCATTTAATTACTGATATTGCCATACTTATTCCATTAAGTGTACGTCTTTAGAATATTTTCCATGCAAACGGCAGCAGTATTAACACGTTTAATTGTCCCCACGTGGTTGTAATTTTAATTTTAATGACATGTCTGTGTATACGTTTGACACAAATACGCTATTAATATATTTTTTTAACACACTAATGATAATTTATATTCATTCCTTCGTTGGTGGTACGTAGAAAAAGCTGCATTTGGCGTGATAGTTCATAATAACAGGCTTATTCAGTTAGGTTCGCCTCACTTCCAACACCTTGGGTAGGCTATAACACGGCCTAAGTACCAGACTGACCAATTATCACTTTTACAGTTTGTAGAAGATCACAAACAAGATACGGTTTCAAAGGAGTTCTGTGAAACTGACTACTCGATGTTACCAAATGTTAAACCGTCATCCCTCATTCCGATACCGGGAGGATCACCGCACAGGTCACTGTCCCATAATTCATCACGCGCGTCTTTCACTTCCCTTTCCGCTCGAACTAACCACGACAATATGGTTTTGTAATGTTTGTAAAAGCTGTACACGAGGAGTAACGATATTTGATAGTGTAGCTAAACAGGATTATAATAGGTCTCTCCTCTAAGATTATTCTCACCCCGTCATCCTTCGAATAAATCATCACCCGTCGAAAAGAAACAATAATATTAATAATAAATGTAGAAATTTTGCGATGCAACAGAGGACAAGCATCGTTGCCTTACGAGGGTCATTACTAAATCTCCCGTATAAGATACAAAACACAATCTTATATTGCTAATCCTGCAGAGACGCTGTACTTCAGTGTTGTGACTCACGATAGCCGTATTTACATTCATCGCCTCTCGCCGTTCTATGGATCGCGATAGAGCGCTTGATTAGATTTAAGATAAATAAGACACCGTCATAATTCTTCCAATAAATATGACATGCGGCCGGTGCTGGTGTATAGAAAGGGGTCTTTAGATGGAACGGAGGAGAATTCACGTATTCTGAAGCCTCATTCAGTAGGACACGACGTTAATGTACTTGGGAAAGCATCTCTACTCCAGAGTGTCTCATTCTCCGGGGACAATTCAGACACTGCCTTGCAACACACACAGGACCACTGTGCTCTTCTGAATAGGATCCTACATGTCAAACCACTCTTCTTTTGTGACTTTCGTCGTACAATGAACACACACACATACACATGTTGACACACATGCACGCACGTACGCACGTATGTATACGCACACATACCCATACACGTGCACGCGAAAGTAGGAATTTAGCATCTAAGGAATATTGTATGTCATAAATCACGTGATAATACATTTAGTTATAAGAAAACCAATTTGGTTTAAATCAATCTTAAGAGTGTTTGTGGGGCTTTAGCCTTTAGTATAAGCACATTGATTTATATTATCTTAAGCTATTTAACGAGGATGAATAAGTTTAATGCGCTGTGTATACTATTTTATCATGTTTCTGCATGTTTCTACATATATGTAAAATTTGTTACTGCTGTGATGGCCATGACCAGAATTTAACATACTAGTAATACTAAAGAACCAAATAACATACTAAATTAAACATGTCCGTTATTTTTTTCTATAATGACATACAAATGTATGCTAGCTAGTGAACTTCCATTACGTGTATGGCCGCACACTTAACATGCTCAATCAGTAAACATCCTTGTTCGGATCAGTTACTACTGGTAGATGAACTACTTTCTGTGGGTCGTTATTTTCTATTAATTGGCGTGATAGTTACTAATAAATCAGTCTTGCAAGCATTCTACAAAGGGCTTATGTAATTTGGCATGTATGCAAACGACGACTACAAATACATCACACGTGCTCAGGTTTTGTCTAGTACAAAAGTTCACTTTTATTACTCTGGATCTGAAATAAATTGCAACCATACACGACCTTTTTAAAAGCAAAATAAAACGTCGGTCAAAATAATTTATAAATATATACGTATAAAATTTTACGTAGAGACTATAGGTTCAGGGGAATTAACTCTATAATTACAACGAACATCCGGTGCAAACCCTGAATTCACCATCATACTGTAAATATTATTGTATCAAAACCAGATATTCTCCATATGTTTTGAGATCTTCAATTCAAAGTGCAAACGTCTAGTCGAGGTCCCCCAGCACAGCGTATACACAGAAGAAAATAATTGAAATAACAGTGTTATTCAGTTATTTATCTTCGTTATGCGTGTCACTGAAGTGAAGTAGAACAATCAGTGAACAACAACGAATCCCAAACAGCTTTATGTGTACAAGTTTGACACGCCAATTCTGAGTACTGTAAATCAGGAAGTTAATGCGTCACTAATTTAATGCGACCTCAAGCTTTTAGACATAAATGCGACAACAATTAAATGCGATCGACCATGT
>JAUTBT010001642.1:0-10544 GCA_032361225.1 Lepetodrilus schrolli
CTCTCTCTCTCTCTCTCTCTCTCTCTCTCTCTCTCTCTCTCTCTCTCTCTCTCTCTCTCTCTCTCTCTCTCCATCTCTCTCTCTCTCTCTCTCTCTCTCTCTCTCTCATGAAGGATAACATAATGTAATAGTATGTAGTGTGAACTTTTAAAAGAACATAAGTAGGTATATGAGATTTTTAAAATAACTTTAACCGGATTCCTGTAATCTTCTATCGTAAATAGATTACAGTCGGCGTTAAATATGTAAACAATTACGTCAAAGCTTGTCATAACTGCAAATTCACTGACGGGGGTGTGAGTGAATTATTGTTTTAGGTCACAGCGGGAATCTTTCGCCCATACGTGACGAGCAATAACGGGGGCGAAAATGTAAGGTTTCTGCATGGCGATGACTGCAACTATTATTACTTTATACCGGACTTGTGAAGAGAAACCGTGACTACATATTTTATATTCTGTGAAGCCCTTATAGGAAGTAGTTGGTACACAATCAGTCTGCCTGGTTATGTATACGTCTGATCGGCCTACATGTAGATGTGCACCATACATTTAAAACACGTCACATCTACCACGATAGTAACTGCGGTTCCGGTTGTGTGTGTCCATGTTATGTGCCAGCGGAAGTGGCTCAATATTGTACATCCGTTTTCTTGGGCAATATCGCTATTTGGTAAAGAGTCACGTGGTTCCGTTCCCAGCTAATAATATAGTAATTCTACTTGCCTTAGAAGTTCTTAGCAATGATGGTCTAAAGAAGACATATGAAGCATGTACCATTTTATTTTAAATTGGAACCAATGCGTATAACAGTATCGTATATTATATTGTCAATCAGAAATATTGAATCAAACACCTATTGAAATATAGTTACATCGTGAGCATAATAATTAAGTTATGTCCATAGTCTTATGGTCATTGTAGTTGTGATTGACGATGGATCTTCTGGAGGCCTATGCATATTAATCCGTTCCCTCGACGAGTTCATGACGCAGATCATCCTTTTTTCTACTCGTCGCCCTTGAGTGGAAATCGTTGTATTGTGAAACCCTGCAAATAGTGTAAGATGAACAGCCAGAGACTGCAAGAATGGTATACCCTCAGATCTATGCGCAGTTTTTAAGCTACGGTCCTTGATGGTACTCTCAGTTGATACGTCCCACGTGGCAGTCCACAGACCAACGGTGCATTAATGACTTGTCTAGGCCGATCTGTACCACTAGGGAACTGATTATACTACAACGACTTGAAAATCGATTGACGAGAATGTTATCATAAGCTGCATATTCTGTCGGCACTTCAGTATCGGGATTTCCGTGGACATACTGACTGAAGCTGGCTTTGAGTGCTCACCTCTATTCAGGACTCAGGTCCCATTTCGTTGTAAACGTTTACTGAGATCAGATACAAGATCATTAATTTCTTTGAAGATAGCATCATTCAAGCAATTAGGTCACGGACTACAATTCTGACAGGCGGGTCACGTAGCGTAATGGTAGAACGTTGGACTTGGAAACCAAAGGCTCCGGGATCCCGGCATCAATGATCACGGAAGTTACCTTTCCGACAGGATCATGATGAGATGCGCTCTCTGTACTCTGGAAATGCAGTTATCATCTTTGGTCTGTCAATATACGAGCAGGTTTCAGGCAACATTCAGAGCTACAGATGTCGCGGGTTTCCTCCTGCCCAAAACTGACAAGTCGTGATGAAAACATCTTGAAAGCGGCTCTAAACCCAAATTTAAAAAATAATAATAATAAAATAGAAACCTGAGGCAAACTAAACACTTCAGAATCTACAAGATCACTACTTTATTGCTAGATCGATCATGCATTGTGCCAACTGCTGTCGAGCTATCTAATCGTTCTATCTAAATGTGATAGTCCCATGTGACCAAGGTTACTCCACGACTTGCCGTTAGATGCATGCTACATTGTGTGCAAATCTGTGACCTAATTATCAATTCATAAAGATTTATTATTGGCATCTCAAACCGGGAATGTATTTCTGTGTGTGTCTGGGTTTGTGCGTGTGGATGGGTGTCTGCGTGTGTGTATGCGTGTCTGTATGCGGTCTGAGAATATAGGAGGCGTGTCACCTCTGGGATTAGAACTCGTGAATATACATATCAGTTAACCGTACTGAAAGGAATTCTGCTCTACTTGAATGTGCACAGTCATAATGTACAGTTAATAGTGCTGTGCTATAATATACGACTAAAATGGTTACATTTCTACCAATAGGTGAATCCTTACATTGTTTTCATATGCACTACCCACATAAGAACATCGCATATCAGACGTAGCGTCATGTTAGAAGGTCTAAACAATATTTGTTTTGAAGTAGGCTATATGCGGTGTATTACTCGTAAATGTGCATGTACTGTATATACTATTTGGTGTATAGTTTTAGAACTCGTTAGTTATGCATGTACATAGCTTCACCGTATAATACGTGATGTTTGGAAAGTGGGATGTAATACTGCTCAAGGGAGTACGGTATTTATACTCAACAAAATAAATTAAGGACCAGCAGATATTTTGTGTGGAAGCTTTCTACACAATTTCGGAATTCGGTTTGAGGAATCCTGGTGCCATTTTTCTTCCAATGTGTCTGTAAGTTCTTGAAAAGTACCTGGAGCCTGGAGACATTTGGAAATTACCCGTTGTTAAAATAGCTATAAGGCTAAATTCATATGGCCAAAAAGGTTACTGGCCCTTAATTAATTTAGTTGAGTATAGAATAGCTGTAGCTGCAAGCGATCACCAGCTGCATTTAACAAACACGCAGTTTTTAATTAAATTTACCACGTAATATAAACAGCGGTATATGAACAGGTGGCATGACCCTATCCGCTAACCATACACGTATACACAGACACCAGCTTCCGCCTTCATCGTGCTGGGATGATAGAAACCATAGGATCCCATCATCTGTCCATCTGTCATGACCGTTCCAATTACATGAATTGATACATGGGTCGCATGAAGCGAACTTTGGTGATCCGATACAGAATGATAAAACCTAAAGACAAAACTGTATACGTATCACGTTTTGGACGACGAAAACTATCCATATCAAATAAAATAGTATGTGTTAACATGCATGTATGGCTATAGACCTATACCATTATAAATAGAGCTTTTGGGCATTGATTTTCATCACAAGACAATGATGGTAAATAATCATGTGTAAACACTAGACATTTGCATATGTATATAACTACAACGAATGCAGTGAAGAAATTAACGGAATTGTTTTTTTGTATGCAAATAAATGACCTAGAAACCTCAGTCAGGTGTTTTAGAACAACGCGTGTTGTTCCTCACCTCAGGGTGGCCTCTTGATAGTACGGGATTCCTCAGCATGCATCTAGCTACTCCCCCTATTTTATATATATTTTTTTTTATCTGATTGTTTATAATGGCGGACATGCGATACAGTCCTGGTATGGCTGGAACACACACGATCGCGGTTCTCTAAATGCTAATACATGTCTCGTGGGCAAACAGAATACGTTGTGGAAGGTGAACGATTGGTATTCAGATGTACCATGCATAGAGGAATGTGGGAGTATATATTTAGCACAAACAATATCTATATAGAGAGCGTACTAATTTTACATAGTGTATACACTAATGATTATGTATCATTTTGTGTAGCCATTGTATACATACGTAAGCAGAGAATCTATTTTATAATTTCGATTTGTTCGGTGAAGTGGAGATTGCTTGGGGCAGAGAAAGCTGAGGCCTACCTTTCTATTTTTAAGTATTACATTACAAAACAATAAAATGCTGATAAAACGAAATATAACTGTTTCAGTTATAGCCTAAACTTTTTTTGTTTTTATCTATTGAATTTTCGTAATATTTCCGCAGAGATCCTGACATAGAGCTCTAAGACAGACAGTACGAAAGGCATAATGCATGGTTAGCAGGAAGTAATCACAGGCAACTCCGAGAAAAACTCAATTCCTTAAAATGAATCCGCTATCATGCGTATAATAGACGATAAGGAACATCTTATAGTTAAAATATCATTATAGGATACATATATAATTTTTCAAGTTTTATTTAAGAGTAAAAATTTCAAGTTATATTTCGCAAAATGTCACGGTGAATTGATACCGCTTTTTGTTGCAATATTTAGAATTAACTACAGATTTTACATACAACTATGTGATTTTGTATTTAAAAATATATTCAGTTCGAATTCCGTATCCAATGCAATGGTATGTGCTTGACTTTGATATAGGTTATCGCGAAGTTATATAATTGTACTGAAGAATCTTACTAAAATTGCAACCATGAAACGTAAAATCGTGTCCTTTACCAGTGTATAGCCGCAAGTCATTACCTATATACCTATATATGTACCGTATATGTTACACATAAACTGTAGACCTAGTTGTGCATTAATTGTACTTGAATACTATTAATGAATCTTCATAAAGAAGAACATTACATAGTCATTGTTGTGTTAACTGTAATCTCAACAAGGAAAAAGAAACATTTAATGTCATAAGAATGTAATTCATACATGACTAGCAATTGATACTTGCGGAAGTGGTCTCATATTATTTAGGAAGTCTAAACATTCTGCGTTACAGGTGTTGCAGGTTTTGTCCTGTCGTGAACTGACTAGCTGTCATATGAGCAAATTCATCCTGAAGCGGTTCTAAACTTCAAACATACAGGCGAGACATAGTTTACAATATCATATTTGTTTTGGTACAAAGCAGTTAAATACATTATTGCTCATAACAGTTGGAAAACTGTAATAGTGTAACATACACAAGTAAGAAGACCAACACGCACGAGGGCAGATTACATTCAAATACACATTTATAAACACACACACACACACACACACACACACGCACACACGCACACACACAGACAGACAGACACACAAACACGCGCGCGCACACTACACACACACGCGCACACACACTACACGCACACACACACACACACGATAAAAACCACAACAATAAGTACCATGTACCAAACACACACAAATACCCCATCTATACCGTATACTTTTGTTATGTTTAATACTGTATACCAGAAAGCAAAATAGCTGCTCTTTGCTCACGACTGAGTGTTCCCAGCGTCTGTGAAAGTTGATAAACGACAAGATAATTGTGGGTTATCGAGACGTGAACGCCCTGCGTTGGTCTCAGTGACTCCTACGTGTTCTCCTAAGACTCCTATATGTTGGTAGACTATTATCCAGACTCTTGAATCACCAAGACAAGCTGCAGGCAGTGTCGGGGACATGGTATACATATGCCAGCAGTCTCAACTATGGATCTCAACGCACAACTGTTCTATACAGGGTTCAGATCTATACTGGCTTATGAAGACATTGGATTTTCGTTTGTGCCAATACATTTGCAGCGGCGATGACTGCCTGTGTGGTCGTTTATATACGGTTTATCGCTGATGGTCAGATCGGAATTCAGTGTTGTAAAGGCAGTAGTATGTGTTTCATTGTAGTGGCACGCACTCCATGGACTGGAATGCTGTCTTTGAACATACATGACAATACTGACCGATATGAGACAATGTGATTGCCTACATGCACAATTATAGTCTACACCCCATCATGCATACATTCTCTCCATAAATATTTATATGTAAAATATGCATGTTTTACGCAATGGACTTAAACATGTAAAATACAATGTTGGACAAAACGTATTTTGCATACATTTACCAACGAGACCGATTATATGGTGTTTCATATACCTATCCCAAATTAAGCTTATATGGAATAACTGCAGGTATAATTATAGCTTCTATACACAGCCCCTTTTTCTATATCTATCTCACAGATTAAAGACGGCTTGATATACTAACTGCAATAAGTGATGCACAATGCTGTAAATGTTAATGAGATTATTTTCTTTGGCTCTAATCTACTATAAGGTTTGCATACACCTTGATAAATTAATGTTACGGAAAAAAATATACATAGGAGATATAGGCCTACCTCTATATACTGAATTTGTAGTGAATACGGAAGACCAAATGTCACAATTACCTGAATAGTATTTGATATTTGAAAATAAAAATAAATTTATAGTTTCATATACTCACGGTATATGATCACCTAGTTAATTGCTAAGAAAGACTGCATATAATGTAGGCTACATATAATGCGACACACATGTAGGCTTAAACGTTACAGACATGCATCCTGGCACCGCATGGGTACTTAAGTACCCTATTGGTGCGAGGATGATACATATATGATGCTTTCCATCCAGACGTCAATTACGTCCAGAAACCGAAAACACGTCGATCGAACGCAACCTAGTCGGATGCTCCATATGGGAGCGGCGCGATAACTTGAAAGAATCGCGAACAATGAGTCACGGGCCGATGTCGTGCGACTGTTTGGGTGCTTCCTTATATTCTGATTGAATGTCTAACTCTAGATTCCCTCATTTCGGCCACGATGGTATTACTACAAGACCGGCTGCACCCCATCTCACAAGGCAAGTAGGCCAAGACTGAGTGCTTCTTTCAGTTATCCATTACAGAATCTCTGGTTACATAATACCCGCAGTTTTAGGCGTAAACTGCCGTCATAACATTGCATGTCGAGAATATTACCGTGGTTTGTTTATATTCGAGATTCTACGGCGATTCTCTTTGTTTCCATTTCATGCACATACATTTAGGTAATAATGTTCCGTTTTGGAGCCATGGCATGCTTTACCATACACTAAAGACAATGAGCCGATTTCATGCTTATGCACGCTGATCGATTTTTATGGCTGTACCGTACAGTGTACGACGATAGGCCTCAAAATGATTGTGGGTAACATGACTAAGTTCTCGCGTAATAACATCGCAACAATGACAGGTGACAGCTTGAGAACATGTCTTTTAAACTGTTTAGTGTAAACACGATGAATACACAGCATTATCACCTACCGACCCCGTACCATGGAACTACAAGTGATATTTACTAGTGCTGGCACCAATGGAGATATTGGCAGTGGCACATTGTTGTCAAGTGTCTAGATACATGTTATGCATAGTAGATTTATGAATTATTCACGTGGTATGTGTAATATTATTATTCTATTATACTATATGCATTTGGAATGGTTGGTGGGTGTGATATGGTATGTTTATCAATTTTGAAAATGTTTTCACAATATTGTCAATATACACATAATGCCTTCTCTGGATTTTACATAGAAGACCTAGCTGCAGTTCTAGACCATGCTCTGGGTTATTGCAAGATAAGCATAAAGGTGTTTCATCATGTCTGCTCTATATGAGTATGACATTTCCGGAAAACAGGAAATGGCTTGAGTTTATCGCTGTTATTCTGCGATATAGATCTACACAGTATATATTATTAAATAACTATGACAAAAGCATTCATTTTGTCAAATATGGAGAGGGCAATATGAATCATAATCGGACATCTCTAGTGGAATATAAATATAGATTTTAACCATGGGAACAGTGATCTACCATTAAGTACACTTTTAGTGCATTGCACTTCTTGTGACACATTGCGGATGTATTCTGGTGTCGGCAATGGTAAGGCACACAGGCTTTGGTTGCTGGGCTAATTAGTGTTTACCGATCAGCTGATATATATATATCCACTTGTTGGCATGGCATTTACTTTTTCATTAAAGATTAAAAGGACATATTTCTTAACAATCAATAAATAAATGTAAATTTATTGCGAATATATTTGGTATTTGACAAACGTTTCCTAACAACCAAAAATATAATAATGTTACTGTATTATTAATATAATGATGTTACTGTATTATTAATCTGATACTGATACACAGATTTACCATCAAGTCCAGTGAATAATTGACTACAGTATACATGGTATATGGTTACGCATATGTAATACCTTAGATTACAAGTTTGTGCATTTTATACAAGTTAGTCTGTGTCACACTTTGTTCTCACCCAAATACTCCTATTCAAAATATCCCCCTAGAGCGGCTAAGCAAGTCTAGATTACGGGAGAACAAGTCATAGGGTGAAGCATTTCAGCAGCTTCTTTCATAAATATAATACCAATTAATATAATTTATCTTTAAATTATTTACTTCCACCCTCTGAGACTATGAATAGTCTATGCAAGTATACAGCTTATCTGGAGCACAGAGTTACATATTTTACTTACTGAACCTTTGAGTTTCTTCCATAAATATGAAATATTCTATTAACAGCAATCTAATTATAACCAGATCTCGTTTCGCTCCTTAAACATTTTGACATTCTTTTGCTACACTAGTGATGTCCAATATATCTAACCGTCAGTTTCAGATCAGATTTTGATGAGATTGCAATTAAATTGAATTAACAGTGAATTGTATTTAATCATAGGAATAACTAGTATACGGAATAATTTGATGAATTCTAGGAATAAGTAAAAGGAATAATTTGATAGAGAATTAGAGATGCAAAATTCACCTTGAAATCAATTCATTTTAAAATTATGCATTCGTTTGAGTGTAGACCTTGCTCATGTTGGAGGTACTACTCTAGAAACACACATGAGAATGACATGTGAGAATGACGTGAGTGAGTGTATGATTTCTTAGATTGACTGGGTGACTCACTCAAGAACCTTGAATATAATGTCCACCACTGACAGGCTCAGATTGCACGATTAAGTGAAATAATATATTCCAATGGTGATGGAAAATGGCTGACCAGCCCAAACTTGACCCCATGTACAATTATCTGGTTCAACACACTTGTCTGCAATGAACTGGATTGATTTCCTTGTTGTGTGCATATGTCGTGTACATAAACCACCCACCCATTCCAACCAGCTTGCCTCTCTTCTCTCTTTCCTCTATCATGTCTGTGTTTACCAGTGTACTACATTTAAAAAATGCTGTGTTCATTTCTACATTAGGTATTTTTATGTATGTGATGTATTTTATTCTAGTTTTCATGTCAGTTCAAATATATAATGTTCACATATATATTACAATAACGCATAATTTAATTTTCACGAATAAGTCAATTTTACCATTTTACCATAATTTAAGTGTTTTGCAATGCTCTTCTATCTTGTCAAATAATTCTCAATGTAAAGCAAATTAAATTATGGTACAAAATAGTATTTGTTACCAGACCTCTTCAAAGGGTACCAGTCTTATTTTCAACAAGCAGACAGTAATCATGATAATAATGTCAGATATAAATTAGTATAAATGCTACAATACATTATTGTGGGTTACCCTTCCGTTACAGCCATTCTTTTCTCACTTTAATAGAAATTTAACTAAAATGGTGCCCACCCATGTTAATGGCAAACAGTCATGTTTTTCTTTTACATATTTCATGGTCAAATACATTTTACCTGAAAGTATGTACATTTGATTTGTCAACACATGTATATCTGGCAACAAGCTACATTTTCCGTAGGGCCCACTGGTGTTCAATACAGGGCTCAAGTTAGAGACTAATTTAGCAGCCATGGCGACCTAATTTTTCATTTGGCGACCAGTATTTCACTTATTTTGAGTGTTTCTTGATCTGCAGGAGCCAAATTGCTCCTTTGAAAATTTTGTAACTTTGAGGCCTGCAATATATTCATATTTTTTCATAGTTTGGTATTTTAATCACAAAATACAAATACAAAAATCAAATAACATGAAAATATTGAAAATCGGTGGGGCATACGAAAAATGTAGCTTGTTGCCAAATATACTTGTGTAGACAAATCAAATGTACATATTTTCAGGTAATATGAAATATGTCAACAAACCATGATTATATGCCTTTAAATTTGTGATACCGAAATTGTGAATTAATATATTTCTTTCTTTGTAGGTGTCAGGCCGGAAGATGGTGTTCCAAATATGACAGTTATCAGCGACATTGATGAAGAAGGAATAAATATCAATTTGAAAACCAGATACAATAGAAACAAGATTTATGTATCCCTTGTTTTGAGCAATATCAATTGTTTGACATGCAGTATATTCATCCTTTTTCAGTGATTTGAAATATATTCATCCTTTTTTTTGGTATCAGTGATCACCTTGTGCATTAACTCTCCATTAAGTTAGTTATTACATGTTTTCTCGTGTAATAACATAATTTAATGCACTCTTACTGGCCAGGACTTTGAAAGTCTGCCGATATACGCAGATTGCCGGAGTACACTGTATATAGCCTGTGGTCAGGTCGGGTTTATCAAAGACCTGAATCCAAACTAGAAAATATGATTGTTATTTAGTAATGTACAGATAATTCTTTAACTCTCTCCATACTGGAGGCAACTGGAGATGCCCTAAAGAGCAGTGTCTGTGTAATCCAGCAGGGAGAGGGTTAAATACATGTATGTATAGATTGATCTAAATGTAAATTCTGTTGTGATTTTAAGCAACAAATCAAACTCATTTAACTAAAATCACGATCTTCAAATTATATGTCAGATTAAATAAACGCGCACACAGAGAGAGAGAGAGAGAGAGAGAGAGAGAGAGAGAGAGAGAGAGAGAGAGAGAGAGAGAGAGAGAGAGAG
>JAUTBT010001643.1:0-10543 GCA_032361225.1 Lepetodrilus schrolli
TTTACTGCAACATTCAGTGCTACGGATGTTGCGGGTTTCCTCCTGCCCTAAACTGACAAGTCGTGATATAAGTAAAACAATCTTGAAAGCGACTTAAAACCCCAATAAATAAAAATAAAAAAAATAAAAAAATAGTACTTGATATTAACATAACAATAGGGGATATGTGCAGAATGACACAAGCTTGGATAATGTCTGCCAATTACCTATTTTGTTTACAAATAACACAATTGCAGTGATTTCTGCATATGTAGTGCGACTGTAGATGTTGCAATAAAACTGAATGCTTGTTCAAAACAGTTATGGAGAATCTTGAAAGCGACTCTAAACCCCAATTTATTTATATATACAAAATTATATATAAAAAAAGGGGGTGGGGGGTGGCGAATGAAACAAGGCCTATCTAACATTTAACTGTCCATTATTTACCAAGAAGTTTGTATTATGTGGCATCTCACTTCCGTAAGAAACAAGTATACGGTAACCATGACTTGTAATAATTATGATATCAAGAATATCACCAGCGACTATATTATCTTTCAGTACTATGACGTAGAGTTCACTCTGTGGGACCGCTTCGAGATCAAAGGGGAGATGACTCTGAAAGAATTCCTTGCTTATTTCCAGGTAATAGGATATGTGAACTTTGTTTAATATCCCATTCTAAATTAACGATGAAAGTATATTTTAATATATAAAAGTGTCAATTTTATGATGCTGGCATGTTTTCTATCACTGAAATTACGAAACTTTTATTTTTAGTACAAACTCATGCTCAACTCAAAGGTTTTGTTCACCATCGTCGCAACTGGGTGAAAGATTCCCACAGCGATGTTAAACTCCATAGATCACTCCCTCACAATCTCCATATAAAATTTCAGCTTGAGCATGAAATCGTACTCAAAAGGTTTGGTGATCGCGGGTTATTTAGGGTTATTATTTATGTGACTCTCATCCATTGTCCAGGAGAAATACAAGCTGGAGATCACCATGCTGTCCCAGGGTGTGTGCATGTTGTACTCGTTCTTCATGCAGCCCGCTAAGAGAGAGGAGAGACTCGTTTTACCGTAAGCTTCCATTCCGTCATTATCTTCCAGTCCATGCAATCCCCTTGCGATCTCTCGGTGACCTATCAAATCTCTTGTGACCTGTCCACTCTGCTAATGAGACTACTCCAATATATCCTTGGTCTGTCAGTACCAGCCGGTGCTCGCAGGTTTACTGCAACATTCAGCGCTACGGATGTTTCAGGTTTCATCCTGCCCTAAACTGAAGTCATGATATAAGTGAAAGAATCTTGAAAGCGACTCTAAACCCTAATTTAAGAAACGCACAAAATAAGTAGAGGTTAAAACAAGGCATGTAGCGTGAGTTCAGCTAGCTAGATGCTGTGGTAATGGCCCCCTTTACTATCGGACAATCGACTGGCCATACTTGATATTTAGCTGGCAAACGTGCCCAATGGTTAATGGTTTACTGAGGACTAATTGATATTTAAGATTTCTTTAGCTTGTACTATGCTACAAAGTTAATTTTAATAATAATAACAATAATGTGTGTATTATGTTACAGCAAATCCATGCTTGAAAAGCTTACTACATTTCACTTGCTCATTAGTTGCGTATGGGTGAAATATTCCTGCTGCAACGTAAAGCACTTGTTAAATCGATCAATCACTCATTTAATAGCTGATGCAGTTGTAGTGAAGGTGTTGATGCATTTGACGATTTAATTTCAGAATGTCGGAGGTAGTGAAGAAAGTGTCGAAGAAGAAGATCCCCGCTCACGCCCGAGCACTCGTACTGGAAATCTGCTGCAACGACAAAGACGGCGAGGATGTGGAAGTGCCCTATGTTAAATACGACCTGCCCAGATAAACACGAGGACTGCCGGGCACAGTTAGCCATCACTAAAGTCTGCTGTGTGCCCATCTGTGCTTCATATTGTGACTTGCTACTCTGTGGTTGAGTAGGACTATCGTTAACTCTTTTTGTATGTAAAGCATCGCGTTCTGATTGGCAGAGCTGGCCCGTTGGTCGATTCACACGGTCACAACTGTTGCCTCGCTCAAAAGCTTCAAATGTTTAGGCTACATTCTGTTGAACGGAACCTGGATGCATGGTGATTCTCGTTGCACCCCTGCGATGGTACGGCGGTGAATGCGAAGCAACATCCAAGTGCTATGTACCTGTTTGAAGAGTATCTTCAATGTGACACAAGTTTCACCACGGCATGCTTACAGATCTGCACAGATGAAGTATAATCTATTGTTGACAGTTTGTAATAGGATTGCATGTAGTAAGTAGTACTACATTACAAATAACCAATCACTTAATAATAATTTTGGAAAAATTGCATGTGGAGATGTTAAGACGGTGTATATTTGGAATGTACAGACTGGATACGCCACGGACTAGACAGGATTTGAATGGTTGATGCACAATTCATGGTAATGTATCGCTAAGTATCACAGCAGTCGTATTATGTGTTCAATTGCTTATGGTAACGGTTTCTCTCTCTGACATGATCATATTTTGCCATAAGGTTCAGGAGATATGTGCTTTACCTGTGTCTATGATCATTTGTCCATCTCCACAGCAGTTTCATCAATCTGTATTTTCCTAAGCAATTCGTTAATCTGTATTTTCCAAGAAACTAAGTACCCTTTGAAATGTAGCAATTATTCCAAAACAAGTTTCTGTAGTAATATAGTGATCTACAGCATTGTATGGAATCGTCATTTATCTTTCAGAATTTTCTATTTGCAATATTTTTCCACTTCTTTGACAATATAAACTTTACCTTTCTGAAATGCGTACAACAATATCCATTGAGAAAACGTGTGATTGTATTTGGGGAAAATATTTCAAGTACGAGGTGTGCATACGGCAGTTTTCTTCAATACATCTGTACAGTTCATAAATCATCTACATTATTTGTCAAACTTCACATTAATGGAATATGTTTGCTTGTAAAAATTTCCAATCCACTTTTTTTTTCCATTTAGAAATAACAAATGGCTAGAGGTACCCTCATACAACCCTAATATGTAAAAATCAACCAAATATATACGTTACGTAATCAACTGAAAATGTAAAACTAACTAAATGTAGAACTAATTGCTGGAATATGTAAACGGTTATTCTTAATAGAATATGTAAAAAATGGTTCTCCCTCCACAGAACTCTGATAATGATAATATGACATGAAAGAAATAACATGGTTGTGGAATACAAATGTTGTTCAAGGGAATGAAGCATACCTTTCGCTAGAAAGCCTTCATCCTCAATCCATTCAAGGGAAAACCTTTTTGCATATTCTGTTAAGCAATATATTACGTAATCTGTTGATTATTTCACAATTTTGGTTAGTTTTATGTATTGGATCGATTATTTTACATATTCGGTTGTTGATTTTACATTTTTGGTTGAATATTATATGTTTGGGTTGTACACTATTGATGATAACTTGAATTAGTTTAACCCTCTCCCTGCTGGATTAGGCCTAGGTACAGCTCTTTAGGTCATCTGTGGTTGCTTTCAGCATGGAGAGGGTTAAAACTAAATTGTATCCATTTTACTGTATCGGTATATTTAACAATGTCCACGAACAACCAGTCATGCTCATATTAAATATTTTAATTAAATGTAATGTTCTCTTACCAGATTCTACAATGCAATCCAAGATATAAGTTCAAAAGAGTGTCGTCCTATGGTGAAATCTTGTTGTTATTGCTGTGCATGTTAATATGCACCTTATTTATAGTTGCTAAGTGGTTTGTAATTTTCAGACCTTTGTAATGATTTTGTATGCCTGAAATGATATGAATGTCTAATCATTTGATAAATGCTGATTCCATGTGTTAATAAATTGGAAATGAACGCAATATATTTTTTGTGTATTTAGGAAAATTCCAGATCCATCTTGTCATGGACTGAAACTGACGAAAGCCATGGTTTTGCATGTTTGGTCAACATGTGCTAGACTTCTAATTGGGCAATATAGTCCATACCCTATAGTTTTAAAATGACAGCGATATGATGCACCATTCATTGGTGCATTCAACGTGTCCACATGCTCATTAAGTACAAGCAATTACTGCTAGCCCCTGCACATGCATTCCCATTGGCTGAACTGGAAAAACGCCCAGAACCAATGCCACACAACCAAGTGGTTATTAGAATTTGTCAAGGCAATGACATTTTGTATCGCCTTGCCCAAGTGGGAACATTTATCTTATGATAGCATAAGTTTACAAGCGGTATTGCCACGTGGCATAAATAGAGATTAATACACGAGCTAGTGTTAATTTCTTTATCCAACAACTTTTGAACGGAAATTCACACAACTCTTAACGTATTCTCATGTGGAAGTCAATGAGGGAGTGGCGGATGAATACACCAATCAACTTTACACCTTCGATGGAGAACTGGTTAAAAGACATTTCATGTGATTAAATCATGGCTAGCTATTTGCCAGCCGGACTTTATATTCCCCCAAATCCATATAATGTCCGGATAATGATAGCTTGGAGCATTATACGTCATATAAAGCACAGCTGAGAGCCTATAAAGCTCAGTGAAAGTGGAACAATTTGGGACTACATGCACTTTCACTTGTAAATATATGTGCCTTGTGTGGGACTTGAACCCGAGACGACAGAATCACTCAAATAGAATAAATCCATGTACTACTGACTGCGCTAACCAGGATAAAGATAAATCATGAATCTTTTTCTCTGAACAATCGGGATCATTATTTAAAATTGGAAATTAAAATTCTTCGTTATGTATTTCCACGGTTTAGGCCCGGTAATCCGACACATGGTGTTAGTTACGGTTGATCACACAATCGTATGTCGAAGAAACAGGATTTTCATTTCTACGGCTGCACTATGGTTAACACCCATCGTTAATTGATGTAACACTCCTTGTCAGTTGGTCACACCATACTTGAACATTGGAAATAGACCCCAAAAAATATTGTTTTAATGATCGAAGAATGCTTTATTATCACAAAGTTCACAAATGGAGCAGTGCTCCACACAGGTCGACGAAGTCCTTAACGAGAAACCTATGATATCCTTGAAATTGGAGCCAGTATCGTGGCGAATTATCAGTCCATCACAGATATAGCGAATTATCAGTCCATCACAGATATGGCGAATTACCAGTCCATCACAGATATGGCGAATTATCAGTCCATCACAGATATGGCGAATCATCAGTTCATCACAGATATAGCGAATTACCAGTTCATCACAGATATGGCGAATTATCAGTCCATCACAGATATGGCGAATTATCAGTGCATCACAGATATGGCGAATTATCAGTTTATCACAGATCACCATCGTACAGTCAGTATTACACACCGCCCAACTAATTAAATTATCTAACGTTGTTCATCAATTGACTAATAATCAATTTACAGAACTTGTCCAATGTTACAGGACAATATGTCGGGAAATATTATACTTTTGGTTTTAATTGTGTCATCCTGCAGAATGATTTGAAGGATCTTATCATGGCTCTCGCATCTAAGAGTTCATTAAGGTCTCGCGGATATCAGCGAGATGGGTAGCTATGAGAGAGAGAGAGAGAGAGAGCTACAGTCTCAAAGTCGATAAGAGAGATTTATGAAAGTGTGCCTCGCTTAATAAGATATTGAAAAATAATCAGTCCGATTATAGCTGGCATGACATGATATAGCACAAAACAAATCAAAACAGCAATATTCATCTCCATCTGCTTTCAACATGGAGCTGACTATTTTTGGCCTGGTTATTCATTTATTTCAGTTTATTTTGAAGCAAATGTAACTGTTTATCAGGTAAAGCATGATGTATTATCAGTCGAATAGGTTTTTCATCAACTAAAAAACAAACAAACATAGGGCCCACTCATTAATGATGACATTAATTTTCTTAGATGGGCAATTTCCGGGTAATTGAAAAAACTACTAAACAGTTCTATTTGATCATTGAAATAGGCCTGCTGATGTTTGATAATATATCTGCAGTGAATGCAATTTCAGTAGTGATCTCCGGGAGAAAAAACAAAACCCTGTTCTAATGACGCTAGAGTTCAATTCAAGTAGCTAATTTCAATTAACGTCCTGGATGTCAGGTTCCGAATACTTAGTTATATTGCAGATTGCCTTTGATTTAAAAGCCGTCTTGATTTACGCAAACATTTAGATCGACAATTACCAAGGAACTACACAGGCAAACGATCTAAGTATTTGATGCAATCGGTAATTCTAAAACGTAGAAAACCGTTGAGAGGCGTTGGTATGCTTTAGAAAAGAACAAATTCATGGTTATTACCTATTCAATATCCGTCAATGATCCTAGACAATATGCGTATCTAGAAATCGTTCTGTTTTGGAGAATGTTTGTATTTGACTAGTTAACGATTTAGATGATGGTATTAAGACATTACAACAGAAAATAAGATTTGCAATTCATTGTTATCAGTCAGTAAGTACGGTCGTAAATGAAAACTTAATGTTTGCCTCTATCATCGACTACGCATTTCGAACGTGGATGACGACAAACAGATATAGGGAAATGGCGTGTGATCTTTTGTCTAATAGGTTGAAAATGTATTTTCGAAACTGGTGTCGATCAAGAATATAGCTCTTGAACTTTTACCGACCAATTAAGATAAAGTGCCCAAGTGGTTGCGTGAGGTTTATTTCTGTTACACGTCGTGTGGGAATACTATCCCACATTTGCTTTGGATCTATTTCATGCAATTTGAAATACCATTTAAAATGTTTAAAACAGTACATAACGGTTCCGTGTTAAGAAACAAATTCACAGATGATGATTCAAGAAGATTTCCACTTTAACATAAATTAGGATTTGACCTATTAGGATTTCCTTTTTATTTTGGAGTTTAAAACAACTTCCAATATCATTTCAGTTCTACAACAGGATGGAACATGCAACACCCATAGCTCTGAGTGTTGCAGTGACGAAACAATGATTATAACCGACAGTTTCAGATAGGTTGTATTTGTGAAACACCATTGACACTACAGAATAGCAAAAATAGTTAGGTGTCCTCTTCAAGGATCCTAGCAGGACAGACAGACAGAATCCTGGCAGGACACTCTCACCTAGGGTGTCCTGGGTTGTTATTGAGCAATCACGTTAGGTGTCCTGGCCCTGATACGTTACAGAACAGCTAACACGTTTTACTGTACAGCTACATCCATTAATGTATAGTAAAGCAAATCACTTTCTTGTAGATGGGTCGACAACATTAGCCATAAGTGAACTTGTTCAAATATTCTTTTTTAAAGAGCTGTAGAATAGCAGGTGGTTGCCGAGACCTTCTGTTATCGAGGACATCCTAGTGAACGTTCATTACTAGTCCACCAAATCCTCAGATGGAAGCACTAGGGTCGTCGATAGCCAGCCCTTTAATTGATTCAAGTGGACTCAGTGGACGGCGATTTCTGTTGACAGCTGCTGGAAGCTTTTATTGTCATTAACACCGAAACTCCTGGGGTTGAAGTGGCTGGGAATATTATATTCCAGCACGTCTCAAAGGTGCTGCTTTTGCCAAGAGCCAGTCTTGTACGTAGGAGATTAGCTTCAAGAGATCTAGCCATTATGCTGGTATTTGAACATACCCATAGGATTCATCCTACAATCGATTTGTTACCCTACAATGCACCATTAAGTGAACTTGTTCACAGGGAATATTAAGAACAACCTGGCCTGAAAAGTTATTATTTAATCATAATGAAAAGCAAAAATAAAAGATCTAATAACATCACTGAATGAAAATTTGATATCTTGCTTGCTCGATGTGCCCATAGTAACACATTTGTTTTATTTCCATTCGGCAAAGTAATTTGTAACCAGTGCAAGTTAGGTATACATGCATGGATATTCAGCTATTACTAACACAACGTGTCCTATATGCGTCCATTAATTACTGTATGTATTTTCATACTAGTTAATTATTTTACCGAAACTGGAGACGAGTATAAACCAAACCTACATGATATATTTCTTAGTACTACATTATTGTGGGAATTCTAGATAGAAACATTAAGTAAAGCAATTCATAAACAGACACAGCTATATGCATTCACTATTCACGTTATGGCAGTCATTTCTAAATCTATGCTAAATGAAAATTGCTGAATTAATGTCTGGTAACACACTTGGCTAATTTCAAGTCACAGTCAAGACGACGCATTATTTGGCTCATTACTAGGATTAAATGAAGTCTTTCTCGCGATTGTTGCCTGAAGCTTTATCTCGGCGTCTGACAAACAGATGGACTGGTCTGGTTTCACGCGACATTATCCTCTACTGATCATCGAGACCCATACACGTCGGTACACAATATCGCGGCACTGTCGGTGTGTGTTTGTACATGGTCATCGACTCTTGTCGTTAGATTCAATTCATCACACATTTCGACTTCCCATTGACATACCAATGACAATTTGGAAACATCTACACAGCGAAAAATGCATTCCAAATCAACTTGCAGCACTTCAAATAATTAATTATACAGACAGTATAGCTTCATACACACAGGACCATTCATGAATGCCAGTCATATGCTGGAATCCCAAACTTAGCATCAATTTACGTTCTCTAGTATAGCTACATAATTACATGTAGACCTTCTGCCATTCCGGCGAGTGTCTTAATTTCCAATGAATCCTTCGAATGAAAATTCACCATGAAATGTGTTCTTTTTTCATAGTGATATAGACGAGCCATTGTGAAGTGGAAGGTGAAGTTGTGCGTCGTTATCAAACAACTGCTGTTATCTGAGAACACTCGACAGCACAGAGCAACTGTGTCTTACGTTAATACAAGTCACGACTAGTGCATTGTCACAGGATAAACTAACAGTGCACTATGTATACATACATACACTGCATCTCAGCTTGTCTACTTGTCAAGTTCACACTGAGGTCAAGCTGCCAGACTTTCGTTTCTTAATTTGAGGCTATCGATCTGATCATGATCAATGGAAGAACATTACCACGGTCTTTGAAGAACTACCATTTACAACTGTTTATACTTGGGATATAATCGGCTCAATAAATCAGATATATTAAAAATATAAAACAACTAAACATCTGTGAAGTGCTGTATTTTGCTATTCCATGCACTGCTCGTGTGCTGAATGGTGGCTGTGTCAAAGGCCACTCAATAAAATCCAACTGCTCTCCGAAAGACGATGATCGCGTGATTATCTTCCCCTTTCATGTTGCCCTATTTGTATTCAAGAAACACCAAGACGAAATCCTGTCAAATACAGAATGTAATATCTTTCTATTTCTAGAAGTTTTTGTGTTTTGTTATTGTGCACTATTGATTCCATCGGATTAGACTTGACTGGATATGAATAACATATTTACATATTTTACGTTATCATTAAACTATGTTGCAAAGCCTTATTCTCGAATGATCTTGTTTTATTTATAATATATATAGCCTGTTTTTATTTCCAAATACACCGAAAAACGAGTCATTTTGAGAATGCGGATATATATAGTCTGAGAGAGAGAGGGAGGTAGGAGAGAGAGGGAGAGCGAGATAGATAGATAGATATATATATATATAGAGAGAGAGAGAGAGAGAGAGAGAGAGAGAGAGAGAAAGAAAAAGAAATAGCTCGGAACAGATCACCTGGAAGTTGGGACGATGGAACGACAACACAATATTATTTCAGCATGGTAGCTGTCGTTCCATCGCATGGTGTTGTCGTTCCGTTGCATCGTGCTTTCGTTCCGTCGCACTGTGCTGTCGCACCGTACTGTCGTATTGACGCATCGTGCTTTCTTACTGTCGTACCATCTACCTGTCCAAATTAACCCGCCAGTACGACATGACCGGAGTCAGCCACATACCTTTACGAGTGAAGACAAGTACATCTCGTGAACATGAATGTGACCACCACTTGGCGATATGCATACATATATCATCATACGTTAACTTACACAGTCAAAGATAAAACTGGTGAGTGGACATTGCCTCCACACACACACTTCCACACGTGTCAACTTGTAAATACTATGTATCTATTTCACTTCCACACCTGTTAATGTGTGGACGAGGAGTGACAGTAATGCGTCATTTATTTATCTTGTCTCAGTCTGCAGAACACCAGTTCCCGATAGAAGTGTCGTCACACAATGCCGTGCGATGGCACCATTATCTCAGGACTGGAGATGTGGAACGAGGTCTGACTGCTAGGACACCTAGCGTGAATCGCCAGAAACATGGCCAACTTCAACAATGAATGCCGATAGTGCTCTAATCAGTTAATTTTATTGAGAATCAAAACTTCCTATTTATTTCGATAATAGTTGTGAAGAATACCGACTATGAAAACCATGCTCTTGCTATATCATCTAAAAAATATGATAATGTCATCCTGATTTAGTTTCGTGTACATTAGCATCCACATATATATATATATAAAAACGTGAATATAGGTCAATTAGAAAAAATCTTTTATTGATGTCTGGGGCATTGAAGCATTGTTACATGATTTAT
>JAUTBT010001644.1:0-10543 GCA_032361225.1 Lepetodrilus schrolli
CACGAGTTTAACCAGCACTTTCAAATCGTTCATACTTCAGTGAACAACCATAAAATGACGGTCATTTCTTAAATAAATTGCTGTCTTTAAACACATTAATTTCTCGACAAACCTTCATCTATAGATGATATAAATAATGATAAATTGCACTAATTTTAACATTTTCTCATTGACTATCTTATATAAAAATAATAACCTACTTGGTACTCGAGATTACAGATGATCTTTACCTTGTAAAATTAATGTTGTTTACATAACTAATTTCATGCATAAAAAAAATAATTCTGTACATAATCTCTCATAGCTTGTGAGTTATTGTTGATATGTTATTTATTATTAAACATGGACATGAGTGTATTATAATGAATGTAAATATAATGATGTCTGTGTTTAGGTGATAAAGTTGGTCTGATCCATGATGGTCAAACAAGGCGGCCAACCAAGATGGAATCCACTGGGGATAATGGAGCAGAGTTATCTCCCTTGCATACAGGCCCACCACCACCTGGCAAAAAAAATGCGTGAGTGTAGTTTGATTATTTTAAGTATTCTACATAAATTGGTATACTTTCCAGAGTCACAATGGGAATTTATTATTTTCAGCGATTAATTTAGGTATTCAAACTATTAGAGGGTTAAACAGCGATTAATTTAGGTATTCAAACTATTAGATGGTTAAGATTATTAGGGTAATTACGGGACACTGATATCCATAATTCAATTTTTTCAAACGCTCTCATACTTAACAAACAAATGAATGATTTTACTAAAGTACAATGGTTTCACTTTCAGTATGCAGTCATTCAGTCTGCGAGTAATAATTATTTCTGGTGTGGTGTTTGCTCTGGCTGTGACGGTGTCGCTAATCCTGACTATCTACCTAGGGCCTCCCCAGGTATGTATCATCATTCCTGAGACAGTAAGGTCTACTACCACACTCGGCTTATATTTTTTTAAACAGACCTCGTACAATGGCTAACACTAACAGTATTAACTTTGAATATCTCCCCCCCCCCCCCCCGATGTTCACAGGTCATGAACGACCTCGTTAAATCAAACATCATTATTGTGTCATCAATAGAGGATCAACTCTGACATTGAACCAGGCCCCCATTGCTCAGAACAATTGTAGCGCTACGAGAGTCGTACCTCGTCAACAACTCCATGCTAAAGTATAGAAGCTGTGACTCTCGTAGCATTATGATTGTACTCGTAGCATTATGATTGTACTCATAGCATTATGATTGTACTCATAGCATTATGATTGTACTCATAGCATTATGATTGTACTGTGGAACGGGCCCCCAACAGTGGTAACTATAATTCATTGTAAGTAAAATTTTATGAACCAGCAAGTGTTGGTCCATTTCATTAAATATTTTTATCGCTACAATGCTTTTGAATATGGTTAGCTAAGACTATTATAGCGATGAAAGTGGTTTGTGCAACCAGACTTACATTTGTAGCGGCTCCTTAAAATTTGACTTACAATCGATTGTAGCTACAGTTGTTCTGGGTGCAGTTGCACGAAGCTCTTGTAGCGCTACAATAGTTGTAAGTCCAGTTGTAGAGTCTTCTACAATTGGAATTGGGTTGCACAAAGCTCTTGTAGGCTATCTGAATAAGACAGTGCTACAACTATTGTAGCCTACAAGAGCGTCGTGCAACTGGGCCCTAATGTACATGTACTTACGGGGCCCAATTCAGATTAATTTCGTACATTAACTACTTTATTTCAGTAGAAATCGAAAATGATTTTCAGGAATTGAAGGCGCATTTAGCGGAACAGGAGCTAAAACTGTGATTCCGAAGAAAGTTAACGGGAAGTTTTCAATCCGGCTCGTTCCAAATATGGAGCCCGACCAGGTGAAGAAAGCAGTCATAGATCACCTGGAGAAAGTACACAAAGACAGCGGCAGTCCGAACAAACTTACGTAAGTACCATTGATAGGACAGTGCGAGTAAAGTCACGTGAGTACTAGTGCAGGAATGCTAAGGTAGTGCGAATGAACTAGAACAGGAATGCTACGCTGTTGTTTTCCAGACATTTTGATTTCTCATTGGTCAAATTAAGCATTTAAAATTCTTTCTTAATATCCATTTCTTGTTATTAATAAGGCCATAGTTTATTGATTCCCTGGTTTACGGATATTTATGTGATCAATTATTATTTATGTGCACTGTCGGCGGAAAATAATAAAAATACATGTAAATGAAAAAAATCGGGTTGGCGGATCCATAATCCAGGGAATCAAATAACTATGGTCTAAGCACAAAATAAGCAGGAGAATAAAACTTAAAAGATAAAAATAGAAACAAAGTTATGACGTGGGTACAGGTAAACTCTTAAAAAGTAGGCTTGTTCAAAGAGAACGGTCTTGAGTTTGGATTTGAAGACTTTCAAGGATTATTCATAATAACAATAATATACTGTTCTGTACTGAAAAAGGAAAGTAATAATTTTATCAATCGGCTGAAATTCAAAATCCTCTAAAAGAAAGCAGATTACACATTTAACGATTTGTAAATGATTACATTTTTTATTTTGTGTTCGCCCATGTGTGACCTTTCAGAGTGATGATGCCTCACGGTGGACGGTCCTGGGTGAGCGACTTCAACCACCCGCACTACGTGGCTGGACGCAAAGCAATGAAGAACGGTGAGCTGCCATTGCTCACAATACGAATCTCAATACATGTTCATACATTGCAACGAATAATAATAGAAAATACAAGGAAATTATTATATTTAACCATGGACCCAAATGATCTTTTATTCATAAATGATCTGTTTTCTTGGTTTGTTTACACTGTCGGTATGCAAAACAAGCGCGATAAAGAGATGTTAAAATGGCTGTGAGGTCACCTCAAATGATTGCTTACCATGTGCAAAGTGCAATATTCCAAAAAAAATTATATCGAAAATATCAGAAATATAAAAAGAATGCTTCACCAGAAAGTTTTACGAACAAATTTACAAAGAAAAATGGTTGTACTTTTTCTCTCAGTGTTCGGCATGGAGCCAGACATGACTCGCGAGGGAGGCAGCATTCCGGTGACCCTGACCTTCCAGGAGGCCACGGGGAAGAACGTGATGCTCCTCCCGATAGGGTCTTGTGACGATGGTGCCCATTCCCAGAATGAAAAGATAAACAAATCAAACTACATCAATGGGGTGAGTTAGGAAATCTGAGGTGCAGAACGTTCAACTTCCACGATCGTACAACGTTTCGACTTTGAAAGCAGAAACCCCAATACAAAAAAAAGCAATGCTTCCACGATCAAAACCTGAGATTATAAAATTATACACATATCATGCTCAAGCTTAAATTTTATATGGGAATTTTTTAACAAAACTTCGTTGGATATGAAATCATACTCAAAAAAATGTTTCATAATTTCAGAGCCAGATATAATTTTGTATCCTTCCTTGCATATTTTATGCTTTTTCCTCTTCCGTCTCAAAATGTCAGCTTTCTCATCCGTCAATAGTTCATATATTTATCCGACACAAAAAATGTGCCTCATGGGCCTCAAAATGGAAGATCTGATTGTCTTTAGGCCCATGGGCTTAAATTAGGATTTAATATTATAAAGTGGTCTCCCCTGTGCTGAACATAGTTACTTCCCTTATGATGTGTGCACATCGGTCAGTATATGCACCATTACAATATTGGTTGTTCCCAATTTAAGCCCTAGGCCTAATTTTGGATTAATAGTTTGTTTCATTAGTGTCATTTTCCGTAATTAGGCTAGGGGGCCTAAATATTGGAACTTGTAGTACTTTTCGATACAATATTTTAACTGCAGTGATGAAGAATATATAATTGAATTTCTTTAAGTATACTCAACAAAATTAATTAAGGACCAGTAGACATTTTGGGCAAAATCAGTTTAGCTTTATATTTTTTTAACGAAGAATTTAACTACAGACTCCAGATACTATTCAAGAACTTGCAGAAAAATGACACCAAATTCCTCTAGTCAAGTCCCAAAATTTGTAGAAAACCTCCCCACAAAATCTCTGCTGGCCTTTAATTTATTTTGTTGAGTATATCTAGACAACATCACAGCTAGAGGACTGAATTCTGTTTGAGATATCTAAATATGAAAACATAGTTCTGAATATGGGTTTTTTTTCTCTTCTGGATGTGAGAAAAATATATTTCTGAATATGAATGAATGAATTGGTGCTTTACATCACAGTGGGACTATTTCACCCATACGCGACGACTTCTGAATATGAGAAAAATATTTGTGAATATGAGAAAAAAATATTTGTGAATATGAGATTAGAACAAAATATTTGTGAATATGAGAAAATTATTTCTAAATGTGAAAATTTAATTTTTCAGGTGAAAGTACTTGCATCATACCTGGATGAAGTTTCTAAAATAAATTGAACGAAAGCCTTCACGTGATCAAATTGCTACTTCAACTGTGATTTGTAAACTAGAGACTAGATTTAGCATGTGATGAATGAACACCTAAAAGTATTATAGTGTTGCTAGAGATGTCCTTGCATTTTTCAGCATCGTTATATCTATCTATCTGTCTGTCTGTCTGTCTGTCTGTCGTAGAGATCGATATATTATCATTCACCACATGGTCTGATTATTCAAATTTACTAGTAGGATAGTATTTTCTGATAAACAAGAAATGGATTGATATACTGTTATAATCAAGAATCTGTTATGAACTTGGTATTTGCATGATAATAAAGTTTCATTTGCAGCTCAATCTTATGGAATTATGAATCGGTCATCATATTGGAGCTATCAGTAATCATATCAGAGTTATCAGTCAGAGCTATCAGTCATAATATCAGAGCTATCAGTCATAATATCGGAGCTATCAGTTGCCATATCAAAACAACCAGTTGTCATTTTGAGCAATCAGTCATCATATTGGAGCTATACATTTACGTCGCTGCAGGAATATCGTATTTCACCCATACGTGACGATGGAGCTATACAAGTTGCCATATAAATCAGTCACCATTTCTTGAGTCTTCTCATCAGCTTTATCATAATCAGCTATCATTCACCATAATCAATTTTTCAGCATCATTGTATATGAGCTAAAATTAGCCATATTGGAAGTACAATGTATTGGCAATCAGAGCTATCCTTCAGCGTAACTATGTTGTATCGGTCACCATCAGCCATCATTTTGGAGCTATCAGTCACCGTATCAAAGTTACCAGCATTAACATATTGGAGCTATCAGTTGCTGTATCAGAGCTATCAGTCGCTGTATCAGAGTTACCAGCATTAACACATCAGAGCTATCAGTTGCCATATCGGTTACCAGCATTAACATATCAGAGCTATTGGTTGCCATATTGGAGCTATCAGTTGCCATATCGGAGCTATCAGTCGCTGTATCAGAGTTACCAGCATTAACACATCAGAGCTATCAGTTGCCGTATCGGTTACCAGCATTAACACATCAGAGCTATCGGTCGCCATATCGGAGCTATCCATCAAGATTCACAATAGACTGCATATCTTCATTTAAAATCGCTGCAAAAGCTGCAGTCATTTTTTTTATATGTATTCTTGTGAAAACAGTTCTTATAACATAATAATAATAATAATAATAATAATAATGTGTATTTATGTCGTAATAGACTCCATGCACAATGTACATGCTCGACACAATAATATTTTTGTGTTTTATTGGGGTTTACAGCCACATTCAAGATTATTTCACTTATATCATGGCTTAGGGCAAGATGAAACCCACAACACCCGTAGCGCTGAATGTTGCAGTAAACCTGTAAGCACTGGCTGGTACTGATAAGACTACACTATTATTACCCCGGACATTGGATCAGTGTGTACTCCTAACTTCTCAACTCCCTGGGAAGTATGTAACCTGGGTAGTGTACAATATGTACAGTACTTATGCATCAGTTAATACACACATACTTGTATCATTGTGATAGAAAACAGAAATCATTTATCTTGATTGTTTGTTTATTAAAATATGTTAATTTCGGTGCAGGTGCTATATTGACGAAGACACTCACTACGACGACGGCATAAAATTTACAGACTTGCTTTCCAGACTTAAAGATTCATTCATCTCTACTAGGTATATCAACTAAAATACCACATGTTCTATTTTTATACTTCTCATCGAAAAGTAATGTTTGTGATTATTTACTACACATTTATATTATGAAATACTTTCCACAGGAAATGGAGTTTCAAAAGGTTGGCAAGTTCTGCTATTATTCATGCACGATGGATTACATAGGACGTAACACAATTGATATACTTGTTGGATTTGACAGATAAAGCATCCTAGCACTCATAAGAATAATTTCATACAACAAATGTTAATAGATGATGACCAATATGGTCAAGACCAACATGAGACATCAATTTGATAAAAAAACAACCATTGATATAGAAAAACTTAATGAATGATGAGAGATATTGGAAAATTTTACAAAGTAGGTGAAATCTTCTCCCATTTTTCAATAATTAGGTTTTATGAAAGCATCAAAACATTATGTACAATAGATAAAATATGTTCGAAATGTCAAATATGTTCGAAATGTCAAGCACACAATCAATTAATTTAATGAACAAGGAATTCATGTCATGATTTGGCTACAAGTATAAGACAGGTGCTATAATAGGGGATATCTGGTTGAATACAGCAGACAGAAGGTTAAATGACAAACAGTGGTAGTTTAATATGAATGTCAGTATAAGCTAATATCTTGCATATACATGTAGGTGAAATATATTATATTTCAATATACAAAATATATAACCATTTAATTAACAAAATACAAACAGCAAATATACTCATAATACCCAGCAATTATAATGTTCCAGATTTCATAATTTAATATAATGTAAAAAAAATGTTTTTAAATACTTCTAGAGCAAAATATTTTCTCTCTCTAAATTATGATCACAGAAGGCAAATGAAAAATATGTCAAACCTCATTATTAATTTGTTATTTGGCAAACTATGGCACAAAGATACAAAGACAGACGAGCTGATTATCAATTTGGTTCATGGGAGAACTTTCATGAATTTATAACTAAAATTCAAAAGACAATACTACCCAAATTAAATATATAAAATACTAAGGCCATAGTTATTGATTCCATGGTTTACGGATTTTTCGGTGATATTTTTAGCTTGCACGGTTGAAAATATAAATAAATATAATTTGATATGGCCAGTCGATTGGGTCCAATATAATAGTAATAATAATTGGAGATTATGAATGGTCGGTTGACAGAAAATAGATATAATGTCAACACTTATAATGTCAAGTACTGTTTGTCAATAGCAGTAATTGTTATAAAGTATACTTTTGTTCTACAGATTTTAAAAACCATTCCCTACCGATCTTTGTTCATGTCCAATGATGATTTATTTTACTTGTTCCTTCACCATTTATTATTAACATTTCTAAAAGCTAGTACACTGCGGCAGAATATAATAACAATAATTAATTTTTTTCCCAAAAGAAATCGGGTCGGCGGATCCGCAAACCATGGAATTAAATAACTATGGCCTAAAGATATCATTTACTAAAATTTACTAAAATTACCATGACCGACCTACCACTGAATAACTAATACTAATAATATCCATTCTTATTCATTTTTTCTCCAGGATATATTTTAAAATCCACTAATCAAAACATAAATCTGAATCAGTACTAGAAATCTCATTAAAATTGGGCCTGAACCCGACGCTTAGACATAGACTAGTTTGTCAATTTAGACAAAGACTGTCCACATTTTCAAGGAGCAACACTTGATATGATTTTCTTATTTAATTGTTTTGTAGCACTAGCACCTATGATAATTTCAACTGGGGATGGCTCGTAATCATTCTGATAATTTTTAATAAATGCAGGTTTATTCTCCGTTCAAATAAATATTTCAAAGAGAGAAATCTGAAAAAAGCCGAGCAATAGAGATGAATATTAGACCAAATACCCACAAAACACTCACAAAACATTAAATGATTCAGCTTCGTCCTCAAATGTTATCATGTCATTAGATATGTCATCATATGTAACCCATGGGATACTATTTCACTCTGCTATCTGGTACCCATGGGAATTTTTGCCTCTTTATAGTTTGGTATGAATTGCATTGATACCCCTATTTTGTAGATTATCTGGGTAAATACTTCATGGAATGACAGAAAAAAACAACTTCAATTTCTTATTAAAATTACAATGTTTCTTTCCACCATTAATAAGAAATATGTTCATATAGCTATCACTAAATATTTTGAGTAGGTATTATTTTATGCAGAGGGGTGATGTCTGAAAGACAGAACAGGCAAAAAGGCTCAATTTCCACGTGCTGATGTTCTTCACACACACACGCACGCACGTGGAAATTGAGCCTTCCTGTCTGTTCCTTCTTCTGGGTGTTGCCCCTCTGCATAAATTAATACTTACTCAAAATATTTAGTGATTGCTATATAAACAGATTTCTTAATGGTGGAACAAATTATGAAATAGGTGTGTCAATGCATTTCATGCCAAGCTACAGTTGCGAGAAAGGTCTTTCCATTGTGACATGTTGGTCAGTATTGGCCAATATCAGTCTGTAGAACAAAGAAGTTTTTCAAAGCAGGTCATTGATCTAGCCAATCAATGTGGGCATACGTTGACACACCTCCCACAGATAAAGAGCCGTAAATCCCCACGGGTACAGTATAAGCAGTGAGGTATAGTATCCCATGTTACACACAATGTATGCTTGCATGTATTTTGAAACCTAAAAGGTTCTTGATAATGGAATTCTATCACCAACAGTACAACACATTACAGATAAAATTTGAAACTAAAGTCCGGTAACATTAAATAAAATTCATCAAGACACAACAGCATTCAGCAGCGGCCGTGAGTATTGTAACACCATCACTGGGATACGGAACAAAAATAAACTAAAATATATTTCGTCACATTTATCGTATCAATATATTCATTCAAACTTATAACATTGTCATTTTCTTTTCACCACACAAATGAAAAAAACCAACACACTGCTATCTCTGTAGCCATTTTTCCAATGAAATTTACACATAATTTATAAAACTATGACAAAATTTAACTAATGGATGTTAAACGATTAACCGAACAAAGCGCACTTTCACTCCAAAAATACACAATTGAACAACTATTAGTATGGAATTTACTATTACAAATACAATAATCAGATAATTTGAACCTCATAGAAATCATTCATACTAGTGATATTCTACTTGCAAACAAAATAAATATTTGATATAAAAAGATACTAGGAATTCTAAATATTAAATTGACAATAGCAACCAAATAAATATTACAAACACATCACACTCGTCGAAGCACACTATAAAAGGGTAAAGTTGATGTACTGAAATCAATGCATAATGAAACATTTCACAACATTGTATACTGGACAATAAGTTTCTGTGCAGCTGGATATTTATCTTTATTTCCCTCCATCCTCCTTTTTTTTAAGGAAACAAATTTAATATATCTGGCTTCAAGATTACGAAACTCTTCGAGTACGATTGCATGCTCAAGCTCAAATTTTATATGGGTGTTTGTGAAAAAAACTTGAGTTGAGCATGGAACCGCACTCAAAAAGGTTTCGTAATCTTGAGGTCTGGAAAAAGATAAACCGACTTGCTTGTTACCCATTACATTATGTCACAGTAACTTTTTTGTTCAGTATACATTGTAGGGTATTATTAGCATGATTAGGAATATTGACATTTTGTAAATATATTTATGCTTTTTGTGCGAGATCAAATTATGTGCTACTGCTATAAATTCTTAGTACAGTTAACTCTTGATGGTCCAATAATCGCGAATAATATATGATGTCCAGCTATATGGACAAATTTGTCAGAAAACTGAACCATACAGTTGATCGAGGGTTAACTACATATCCATTTTTGTGCGAGATCAAATTATGTGCTACTGCTATAAAGTATTAGTATAGTTAACTCTTGATAGTCCAATAATCACCAATAATATATGATGTCCAGCTATACGGACAAATTTGTCAGAAAACTGAACCATACAGTTGATCGAGGGTTAACTACATATCCATTGATGTACTGAGGTATACATTTGTAGAATATATTCTTGTGTGATTAGCCATTACCATACATATGAGATAACCTATTACCGCACGTATGAGATAACCAAACATCCCACCTTCCATGAGTATTGCAAAGGTAGATAATTCTATACCACACAGGAGTATATAAACTCCCAGAGTATAAAGAAGTGAATGATTAGTTGTTGTTTTTAAATGCTGTTTTTCTCCCAGATGTGAACATATTGCTCAATGATCTGGCCCCTTGGTTATGAAACAATTTTTATTACGATTTCATGCTCAACTGAAAGGTTTGTTAACATGCAAAATCATACTCAAAAAGGTTTCATAACCTCGGGGCCCGTTTATTTATTTTAATTTTATTTTTTGATTGGGGTTTTAAGTCACTTTCAAGATTCTTTCACTTATATCACGACTTGTCAGTTTAGGGCAGGA
>JAUTBT010001645.1:0-7500 GCA_032361225.1 Lepetodrilus schrolli
CAGGATGTCCCAAACATCCCCACAGAAAATGGGATGTGATTTTGGTGGCGCTTAACTTATGATGAGGTGTATATATTACTTACAATATGCCCTTATACGGCACCAACATGCCCATCACAGTAGTGTGATTTATACGCGTGTTATGCATGGCAAAAGCATACTAATAGCACACTATATTACCTACAATTTGGTCTTGGGCACCAGCGTCACCATCATGGACATGGCTGCTCTATACCCATCTCGTAATAGTATTGATTACTACTTAACTGAACTGCATTTAAACTTTATATGAGACGGCCACTCTCGATTGACGAACTGAGCTCAAACCGGTCTTCAACTTGCAAAACCTACTTTGTCCGATCGAATTTCTCCTTGTTTCAATCATTGCTTCTACCTGATCGTTGCGTGGACTCCAAAGAGACTGAACTCAGTGTGTTTTATGTACTTGGGTGAAATAACCGATAGATCAATAGGACGATTTGATTACGTCTGCGCACATACCAAAGACAATCTGGAGGTTTCCAAATGCCAGATCGAATTATGCATTGGTCGTGGCAGTACACAGAAAGTGGACTGTACTTGAAGAATAGGTACTGGCGGATAGCTACATTACTGAGTGATAGCTACATTATTGACGGATAGCTACATTACTGAGTGATATCTACATTACTGGGTGATAGTCTAACGAACTATTCCAATTTTAGCTTACGTTGTTCACCTACCAAAAGAGAAAAGAAAAACACAATAAAAAAAGAAGACGCTCCGTTAAATCAGTCATGCTTTTGCAGTTGTAACCATGTTTACTAAATATCTAATTCACCTACCAAAAACAATATCCAACACAATAGTATAAAATAGATTTACCAATACATCAGTGATGGTGATGCAGTTGAGCCATTGTTACTCTATATCTCGCGTGCATCCGCGCATCGATACTATAGTGCAGATACCTTAGTGTACGATGCGATCTATTTTGCTGCTTCAGTGTTTGTATCGTTAAGGATGATGCATGCAGTGTTTTCCTTTGCCACTTGAGTATACCAGCTATGCTTTCACGCCAACGCCAACCATACCAAACTCTACACATTCAAGATAATAGTTACAACATTTCGCCAAACATGATTCCTCGTGAGTGTTATTCCGGTTTAAATTTCGGTTGCATGCTTCCGAGTTCAATAATGACTTGAACTTCTAGCACTGGAAAACGGCAATGGGTTGTATACTCCCCATGGGGTTGAGAAGGAAGTCGGGTGCACACTGATCCATTGAACAGTGTAGCACTGATAGAGAATATTTTAGGAGGAGAATCTGGCCCCAAGATTACGAAACGTTTTGGTACATCTGCGTGAGATGATGGCATTGATGACACTGCCAACAACGATTCGTCCAGCTCCGCTAGATATACTTCTGGTTTCGTTGGATAAAACTCGCGTACTATATTCTTGCAGTATACTCGAACAGATCCAGCCTCACGTACATTTCTGAGCATCCAGGTTAGGTCTCCTGACACAGGAAACTCCCAAGACATAATCCGGAGAGGATCCTGGACACTGACACCTAACTCTTTTTTTTTGCTGTGTTTTGCAGTACAGCTTCTAGCTGTGCCAGAGTTTGAACTTGGGGGGAGGGGGGTCCTCGACGCCTGATGTTCCGACACAGGATGTACCAAACATCCCCACAGAAAATGGGATGTGATTTTGGTGGCGCTTAACTTATGATGAGGTGTGTTTCCCCAAATCCTATCCCAGTGTTGGATTTGGGAATTAGAAGTAAGATAACTCGTTCAGAACGAAACCCCAATTGCGCTATATTCGACATCTATGCACCGGTACACCAGAGTGCAGTGTTCTGGTAATGCGCTGACTTTCTATCAACTATTATGTACTGAGGGGTTAAAAGTGCAAGTCCCTAGACGCAACTACGACCACCCATACGTCACATAAAGATAGACATGTGGGGAAATAATCGGCTCAACTCGCCGGCAATTGGGAAAGCTTCCGTCTCCATATTTGCACGCAGTCTCGTACAAACACTAAAGTGATCAAATGTGACTTCCCTGTCGACGTTTCCTCTAGCTAGCAAACGCAGCAAAATTGACGAGCTGTTTTAACAACTGGATCTGATTGAGCAATACACACTATTATTCTAAAACTGTCCTACTCGTACAGAGATCAGCAGCGCAACCCCTACCGGTCTGAGTTAGCGACAAGATGGATAGAATTGTCCGGACTGGACGACGGGGAATTTTACAGCTGATAGGACGTCGCCGTTATCCTAACCGTAACGTAATGAAATCAGCATTGATCGTACGTCTGTCTGCTTATTTGATCGCGGAGTAATAGGAAAGGCGGTTAATCGGTCAGAACTGTATCACATTGCCCAGACGTAATTGTATCGGAGACTGATATGTGTCGGCAGTCTTCGCTGGACAGTGGCCACGTCTGGATAGTGTACAGATGATGGTCATCTAGCTTTATTGGGTAATTGTTGACTCGGAATTTCCTATATTTACGCTAAGCTTCGTGCGAGGATCATTATTTTCTTGTTTAGGCGTATTATAGTGCAAGACTGATAACGTTAGGCCCTAAAGCAAGACAATAAATATGATGTAGTTGTATAACTGCACGTACTTTTGTTGTGTATATTATGTTACCTTTAATCGTATATAGTAACCGACTGACAAAGTTCGACCCTAAAGCAAGACACTAAAACGGATGTAGAGGTAAAACTGCATGTATGTTTTCGTGAACTCTGTAACCTTCACAGATGTCTGTGTACATGTAACATCCGACTGAGAAAGTTCGGCCCTAGAGCAAGACAATAAATAGGATCTACATGTAGCTATATTACATCCTCGAAACATAGACCATTATGGCTTGTAGTTTTGAACAATGTAACATTTATGCATCGGATATGCAACCTTTAGACGAGTATAGTACCAGATTGACAGTTACGACCTAGAGTATGACAGTTACGCCCTGGAGTATGACAGTTACGCCATGGAGTTTGACAGTTACGCCCTACAATATGTCAGTTATGTCATACAGTATGACAGTTACGCCCTACAATATGTCAGTTATGTCATACAGTATTACAGTTACGCCCTAGAGTATGACAGTTACGTCCTGCAGTATGGCAGTTACGCCCTATATGATGACAGTTACGCCCTATGACAGTTACGCCATACAGTATGATAGTTACGCCATACAGTATGACAATAACATAGTTTGGATATCATTGCATTTACGTTTCTTTTGTGAAATACTACTATATATATATATATATATATATATTATGATCTTTAGACGTATACCTAGCACATGACTGACAAACGTTACGCCCATTGGCAAGACAATAGTAGTATCTAGCCATAGCTACATGTACGTTAACTTCGTGAAATCTATAACCTTTAAACTTGTAATTAAATTTGTAAGCTGAATATGCATGACTTGGTAAATTGGAATTACCTTTTCGGTTGATAAACGATTAATGCGCATTACCTTTAACCGACGGAATAATGAAGTGGTTATACGAGCTCATCGTCGTAGCACGGTTCCGCTGTGCCATATAAGTCTTACCCAAATAATCCTATTCTATATATCTGCTATCAACAGTTTAACACGTCTTTATATCTGGGTGTCGCTTCTCGAATCTCTCATAGCGCTCTCGTACGTTCCCGACCGCCATGTATACGATATCGCTCCGAAAGTGCTTATGGTCTGGTAGTAGAGACCAGCGCTTTGAGAAACGATACCCCGTGGAATAAATTGGTAACGGTGTTCAGTAAGTGTCTGGTTTCGTAATGGACGCCATGGCAATAGCCACAATGTTCACCCGCTGACGATGGCTAGATTCTGAACTGGTCTGCCATGATAATGAATTTGTTTATAGGTAAATGCTGTGGTATTTCGAATGTATTTTCCCATCAAGCAGGCAGTGGAACGGAAAGAAGACTGGCCCTGATGTCAACATCCGCTGACCGTTTTATATCTCATTAGAGACTCGTTCATTTGTACCGAGAAAGAAACTGGGCTTCGTTTAATAATAACACTCGAGCTATGCAGAACTACTGACACATAGCGATGTACTAGACGACGAACGCTTGAACCGGAACAAAATTTTAGGTATAGAACAGGATACGTACACGCATATAAGTCCTATTCGGATTGGCTGGGATCTGATATCAAGCCTAATGTGATTGGTAGGTCAAAGGTCAAGCAGTGACCGGTTTCACCAATGGAATTGGATAACACAAGCGATGCCAGGTCGCCGGAGGTCAAAATGATGGTTTCGGTTGGCGTAGATATCTATTGTCCCACTGTTGATTCCAGAAAGTAGGTCAATGTGGGAAAGCCGACATTTGATCAAGGATACAGTGACTGTCAACTTGATCCGTCAATGCACACAGACACGCCTACATGGAGATCAGTGATGTATGAGATTACGCTGCCGTGCCAATCATGACTCCAATAATACAATAACCGGCTTAGATATTATCGGAGTTCTCACTCATGGTTTAATTATCCTTCCGCGAAGTATCGGCGTGAATTTTATGCGATTAAGAGATATAGGATTTAGAATGTATGATATCTAATTACATCATAATTTCGTCTTGCGAGAAAATGCTCGCGTCTGTTTTGGAGTGATTGTTCTTTATTTAAATTAGATTAGCTACGTATACTATTGTTTAGGGTTTTAATATAGTTCTGTATTCATTCACGAAACAATATAGACGTTGAACGCTATATGGTACGTAAGAATGCTATACGGTAATTGTAAATATCAATACGACATGAAGTGTTATTTAAGGTTCATGCACATATGAGGATTATAATAACAAATTAGGAATATCAACTTATTAAATAATTAAGTGAATATCACACGCTATATACACATGCATATCATACTGAAATATTAAACGCACTTTTATGTAACGATATTTCAGTACAAATGTCTACACAAATGGATTGATCTTCACGTAAATCTAATTCAGTATGCATGTAGGAGAGATGTTTATTGGATTCTCGGACTCCGTGCTGTATGGATTAGTCAGTTTATGTACGCACCAGTCGGTGCTCGCAGGGTATATGTACACCCCATTTTGTATTGTGTATACTATGTATGTCTGTATACTGTATACTATATACTACCTTAAATAATGTAATAAATTATGTCATTATAATTAAACTAATCATCGAAGCACATGGAGTTTCAGATGCGAATTAATTCCTCCAGTCGATTTCCTCTGTCCCTAAGCGATATATCGTCTGGACGTATTATCTAGAATATAGCATACGTACTTATCGTATTAGGGACATTCTCTTGAGCGCCTATACTTCCGCAACTGGGTGAACAGGTGTCAAAACATGTGGAGGAATATCTCAGCTAACCGGAACTACTTTCCCCCGCAGCTAACTGACCCGGCGCCTTGGCGGTTTCTTCAGTGCGGGCGAATAAGAATTTGTCACTTTTCATTATGTTCTTATTTATTGCATTGAGGACTAAGAGTGTAGCATATTACCAGATCTCGAGTCCGAACTCGTGGGAATGTGTCGCTGTACGTTCAACGCGGAGCGTGAGCGTCAGTAGGTGATGGATATAGAACGAAATGCCAGACATAAGGAACTAGAAAATTGAAAACATTATGCAAGTGAGGGTGAAAAACGGCCTAAAACTAAATTGAAGCTTTAAAAAATATGTGAAATATTTTATTGGATAAAACAAACATGTATGAAGAAGTGAATTATCGTACCTTGGGAAATAATTAAACATGTTCAAAGTGGCAACAATCTTCTGTTTTTCTGTGGATTGCTTTTATTAACACCAACAAAAGTAATAAGTTTGGATGAGTAAAAGTCATGCTGTTTTCTCCAGATACAATTGAACTTTTTAACTTTTTAAACTAATTTCTTGTGTTTCCATTTAATGTTGTTCGAACTTGGTCGGAATAAATACCCGGGAATGTGTATTATTGACGTGATTTATATGTTATATAATGAACACAAGTTGTATTTACATGAACTATTCGCATCGATCGCAATCGTGCATTCATTTCTTATTTTCATTACTAAATATATGTTTTATTGTTACATTAGCATAAGCTATGGCTGTGACGCTGTGCTATCGACAGTGACGTGCCAGAAGTCACGAGATACATATATCGCTTTAGCCTTGGAACTTTTATCATGATTACCAACATGCCAGCCTTCATGCATGGGTGTCTGTGGAAACTATGGCACACATAAACCAATTCATATGGAAATACAGCGGATATCAATAGGAAACGTTTCACGTGTGATGCCAAGTTGTTTACTGTCGATTCACATAAATACGAATAGCAACCACATGGACATTCATCTATATAAAGTAACAAATGTCTAGTTTTCGAAACAGGCACATATTTATTTATACTTTCTTCATGTTAAAGCTGTGAATTATACCTTTAAACATGGCTGACTGTGAAGCTGACTTTTACTGAAATGATATTTATGAATTCACGAATTAATTCACGCAACAGGAAGACATTAAAGTTTACTCCTGCGGCAGTTCATAGAAGAGAATTGTTGGACTATTTTCTTGGGCGGAAGGATCTACGTACACGGCCGACAACGGGATCCATGGATACGATGGTCGTGGAAGAAATACCAGGGTTTACGACTTTAAAAATAGAGCCAATTTACGGCCACTAAAACTGGTTCCATCCTCTCGCTACTATGCGTGTTATTCATGATCATGGCTTCCAAATCAAATATCGGACAACCCAATCCAAGTTTATGAGTGGCAAGAAGAATGCCAGGACCTCCCCAAGTTTAATCAACAAGCTCTGCTTTGATGTCTTCGGACGATTGCACGAGCTTAATGAGTTGGCCAGCAGTTTATGCCCGACTATACATTACCATAATGGTTATCTAAGGGATACAAACAACGATAAATTCAACCGTTTGCTTTTCCTATTTGCTTGACTCTGGATTTATGACGTTCTGGAATTTTGAGACAGATTCTGCATCTTCAATATGTCATTATTTTCTCTGTAAAGCTCATATTTGTGCTACTTTTACGGTTATTGCTGCTGCTGTTTCTTCTTCTTCTTCCTCTTCTACTGCTACTACTACTACTACTACTACTTACAACAACTACTACTACTAACTACTACTACTACTTACAACTACTACTACTACTTACAACTACTATTACTACTACTACTACTACTTACAACTACTACTACTTACAACTACTACTACTACTACTTACAACTACTACTACTACTTACAACTACTACTACTACTATTACTACTACTACTACTACTTACAACTACTACTACTACTACTTACAACAACTACTACTACTATTACTTACTACTACTACTACTATTACTGACTACTACTACTACTACTACTTACAACTACTTACAACTACTACTACTTACAACGACTACTACTACTTACAACTACTACTACTACTACTTACAACTACTACTACTACTACTTACAACTACTACT
>JAUTBT010001646.1:0-10542 GCA_032361225.1 Lepetodrilus schrolli
GATTGGCTTGTGGTCGCATTTAATTCCTACGCATTATGGGAAATAATGATAGGTAGGTCCGGGAAAAAACATGAATATATATATATATTATATGTGCTGCTTTGTTACATGACTGTATGAGTTGTATTGACTCCCTGTACATTTTCACAATAGCTGTCTAAAGTTCCTGTAAGTAATGCCATTGTTTCTAGCCAGCTGGAGGCCTGGCATCAAGTTTATGAAACATTTTGAATCTGATTTCATGCTCAAGCTCCAATTTTATATGGAGATTTGTGAACAAAACCTTGATTCGAGCATAAGTTTGTACTCAACGGAATTTTGTATTCTCAGTGCCAGGACGATTTTCTCTACTGAAACCATGTTATCTCCGCAGTTGGTTGTAAACAGTGTGACTACTATAAGGAACAAGTTTTCAATATGTGTTCATTGTAGCTTTTAATGTTTGTTGTTAGTAGTACATGTCCCATCGTTCCAACCTAACTTTTAGAACCCTGTAGGGTTACATGTTTGTGTGTGTTTGTGTGCTCAGTGTAACTTTTAGAAGACTGTTGCACTAGGAAAAGACAACTCTTGCAGCTTACAGTGTGTGCCTGTCTGTCTGCCCTCTAGTGGAGTTTGCACCAAGGGTAGACAACCCTGTCTGTCTTCTGCCAGATATGTTTGATATATTTGGTGGTGTTATTGAGGCCACCGAGTATCAAACATGTCACGGTAGAAACAGAGCCTTGCATCACCGTGGCAACACTGCACCATCACCGTGGCAACAGTTTCACCAAGTAAACACAAACATGACTGATTTTATTAATGGAAGTATTTATTATTTTTCACCAATTTTTCCACTTTTCGGTGATGAAATATTTAAGCTCCACCATCGTAGATGATACAAATTTGACTATGACATGTCATGTACTGTTGTTTTCCATAGTTTAAATCAGCATGGATGCGCTCCACAGAATGATCGTAGCGTTACAAGGGTCGTAACTCCTGTACGCTAACATGAAGCTATGCCTGTGGCCATGGTATCGTTACTCGAAGCTCTCATGCTCCACTCTCATAAATGCCTGATCACCATGCATAAGATATCACTACGAGAGTGCTTATGGCCTCGTTGTAGATACGAGAGTTTGAGAAACGATACCCAGGTAGTTAGCATTAACCTTCTCTCTGTTGGATCAATCAATAGCACTGTTAACCCTCTGCTGGCAGCAGGTGGTAGAATGTTGGACTTCGGAGCCAAAGCCCCCAGGTTCAAATCCTGTCCTGGCTGCCCAGCATCAATGTTTGCGAAATTTACCTTTCTGACTCTTATCAAGATTCCTGGCTGGATTAGGCCACGAGCACTACTCTTTTATTTTTATCTCCAGTTATCTAGCACAGCTCGTCTTACCACCAGTATTGAGAAGGTTAACTACACTATTGATCTGGCCAATGCACTGATATTTAGAAAAATCATTTACGGTTGGATGTGGCATTTTATTGTAGCAAGCCAATGAGGAGTTGAACTTCGAGGAGCAGATTCTGTCGGCGGCTCAGGCTATAGCAGCTGCCACGGCCGCCCTCGTCAAGTCTGCGTCTGCCGCTCAGCGTGAACTGGTGGCACAGGGCAAGGTAACGTAGACCACCTTCGCCATCTGGCCATGGATCTTCCTCGCATCAGTTAGCATTGCATTAAAGCCATGACAAAAGACAAGATATACATCCAATATTCCCATAGCTCATATATATATATATATATATATACCAATCTGGTTGTGGGTCTTCCTCGCATTGGTATTACATTTAAACCAAATTGGCTCGTAACAAAAAGTAATTTTTCTCATTTCAGGCTTGTTAAACATTGCTTGAATGAATTACATTTGACACGTTGCCTGATTTTAGACATTGACTGTTGAACGTATATATACCCAATGCTGTAGTGTTTTGCACTGGGTGGGTTTTTAGGTGTATTTGATATTGATATTTGTACATCCTGCTCGGTCTGTATTGTGTGCGAGACATTGATACCTGCAGACCAAACGTAAACCATGTTGATTGTTAACTGTTGCCAGTTCTAGAACATAGCTCACTACATAGAGAAAGGTAACGGTAATTCCAGGCTTCCGTGACATACGAGAGTTTTCTCCCCCTTGTTTCAGGTGGGCTCTACCTTCCAGAGACACACATTGGACGAAGATGGACAGTGGTCAGAAGGCCTGATATCTGCTGTGAGTTGATTCTGCTTCAGTACTGAGTTTATCTGATGTCTGTACCATGGCAATGCAGTTATCATCCTTGGTCTTTCAGTACTAGCTGGTGCTCACAGGTTTACTTCAACATTCAGCGCTATGGATGTTGCAGGTTTCCTCCTGCCCTAAAACTGACAAACCGCGGCATAAATGAAAGAATCTGGAAAGTGGCTCTAATCCCAAATAAATAAATAAAATAATTAAAATCACATCTGGTGCTTCAAGCTGTCATCTGTAAGATGCGATAAATTGGGTATCAATGTTAGAAATGTTAAAATACTAGTTTATTTATGAATGCTGTTATTATACTGTTATAAGCACATGTATCACCGACTACTACTGTTATTATACTGTTATAAGCACATGTATCACCGACTACTACTGTTATTATACTGTTCTGTAAGCACATGTATCACCGACTACTACTGGTTACAGGCACGGATGGTAGCCGCAGCAACACACAGCCTCTGTGAAGCGGCTAATGCTATGGTTCAAGGTCACGCCAGTGAGGAGAAGTTGATAGCATCTGCCAAGGAGGTTGCTGGGTCAACTGCTCAGCTGCTGATGGCCTGCAAGGTCAAGGCCGATGCCGGATCTGTTGCCATGCAGAGGCTGCAGGTAATACATCGTCAATTGTAGATTAATCCCAGCGGATGTAGTATTAGTCCAGTTGATGTAGTACTGGTTTAGTCCAGTGGATGTAGTACTGGTTTAGTCTAGTGTATGTACTACTTTTAGGAAGATTCAATGTACAACTAATGCAATACAGCCATTGCCAATGCCACATTCACACGAGGGCATGTCTTGGTTCATGGAAGAACTTTCTCTACGTAAATCTGACCCTGAGGTTGCGAAACATTTGGTGGGGGGATTCGTCACATATGGGTGAAAGATTCCCACTGTGACGTAAAACAATCATTCACTCACTCACTTTTGGGGGGGAATTTTGCGTGGGGATTTTGAACAAAACCTTGAGTTGAGAATGAAATCATACTCAGAAAGGGTCCGTAGGATCCTAGCCAGGTTATTAGTAATATTATTATTATTAGTAGGAGTATATGTCTTCCTCTCTTCCTCCCCCCACAGTCTGCCGGCAACGCTGTGAAGAAGGCGACGGAGGCGTTGGTGCGAGCCGCACAGCAGTCTCGAGACTACGTGGACGAAGGTACCAGCCTCACCGTCAACAAGAGGATGGTTGGCGGAATCGCACAGGTCAGTGTTACCCACACAGCGGGAATCTTTTCTCGCAGGACTTCCTCTGTTGCCCTGAAGGCAAGAACCTTCCAGAAAACTTTCCAAACTCTCAGTCGTCACGTATGAGTGAAAGATTCCCACTGTGACATTAAGCAACAAATCTCTCACTCTCAGAACTGTCCGAATTTGATATTGGCGGTAGCGACACTGAATACTATTATTATGTCAAACCACCTTGTCGATATCAGGCGACATGAGCTATGAGCTATGTCATGGCTGGTAAGTTGTGTGTTGTTGTCTACATTTGAACACATCTACAATTGAGTGCATGTTTGCAGGAGATCATGGCACAGGAGGAGATCCTGAGGAAGGAGCGAGAGTTGACTGAGGCCAGGAGGAAGCTCGAGATCATCAGGAAGGAGCGCTACAAGGACCGACCTACAGACGAATGCGACTCTTCCTCCTCCTTCTAGACGTAGTGTCACCGTAGCAACAGACAGACAGAACACAGGACACTGGGCCCCGAGGCTGCGGAACTGTTTTAGCACGTTTTCATGCTCAACTGAAATTTTGCATGGGGATTAGTGAATTGTACTTTGAATTGAGCGTATAATTTGCTCATAAATGTTTTGTAGCCTCGGAATGAGGACTTGCCAATTTTGCCATGGTGAATTGTGGTACCAAAGATCTGGGAAACTGGGAGATTAGAAGTTTAGAAATGTGCCAAAAGTAGAAACTATACAAATATCCTTGAGATCCTGGGTTCATGTTCTATGAGCAGTAGAAGCTTAGACGTGGAATATTTCAGGCTGGCCCTTCAGCATTGGCAATAATGGCATTGTCTTTGTATGCATATGCTTGTATAGCTATGAAAATTAAAATCTGATAATTAGGCATTACATGAACAAATCAAACATGGGAATAAAAATTAATATTTGGCACACAGCTTCTTTTTAGCTGATGTAGTATTGCAATTGAAGTCAGTGTCTTACATAGTCTTTCTGTGATCTTGTCATGACATATCCACCTGCTGCTAATGGCCTACATTTCAACTGCTCCCCACCCCCCAAGTCCACTGTGAGAACTAACTATGCAGTCAATTGTTAACAGACACTGTCCGTCGTCTGTAGATTGATCCTAGATGGGTTGTCTGTTAAGTATACTCTCGTGCTATAGCCTTGCATATCCTAGCTCCTAGCTCTTGTCCACTTTTATGTCTGAATGAACATTGGTTCAACGATGTCAGATGATATCTGCAGAGGAAAGATGGATAGAGTGGGCATTGTGCTGATAGAGAGAAGAGATAAAATAATCCTGATAAGTGGTACATATCACTGACTTTTGTAACTTGATTTAGACCCTTAGGGGTCAATTTATTTGACCTGGAAATGGCTTGGTCCCAACAGCCCAGATTTGTTTTCTACTGAGATCATAATTATCTGTTGCCATGCCTACTTTTATCTCCTTTTCACCATTGGAGCACCATTCTTCTGGACCAACTTTGTGACCAATTTTATCATCTTTCTTGACAATGTGCTTTTGCCATGTTGATAAACAAATCTACCATCACTAAATATCCGTTAATTGGGACCTGATTTAAATCCTATCATCAAAGTTCAGGACTAAATTTCAGGGCAAGCTCCACAAGCAGAGCATGCCAGTTTACTGTCAAATAGTGGTTTTGATGATGAAAATCTGCATCATAGATGAGTCGTGAAATGGACAGACATATTTACGATGATCACAATGTTGGATGAGTGCGTCACTCGCAATCACGGAACTTAGTGCATTATACGTGTGTATGTATACCACCCTGGTTCTCCGACAATATTCAATTCTCTACATGAATGTGTTTGCTTGTATTGTTTTATGTCACTATTAAATGGTGCTATTGCGAACCACATAGGCTTATCCAACCTATTTGGAGTTATCTCCCTTTGAAGATAATGTACATATTAATAAACAGGATGAAGAACGTTGTTAGATGTGACAACACCCGATTTATTCAGGTTCCATTATATGGACAATGATCATGTCTAGTAAAACTGAAAGGAAATTGCCAAAATTAAAAACCCAATCCTTAATTGGCTAATGTATTAATCTTTCTCATGCCTAATTGTTTAATTAATGATGTTCATATGATTGTGCAAAGTGAACTTTGATCTCTAATCAATTTTCCTTTATGGAAACTTCAACTAACACAATATTTGATACTGCTTTTTTTCTTTTTTAATGATACTATGCCCTGATGTAATTATATGCTCTGTGTAGGAAAACTTTACATGCATTTTGAATTGTTTTCATACATGCATGTACTTCCAAACAACTTCAGTGTGTATTTAACGTGTGTTACAATTAACCATTTCTTGTACACATAGAGAATTTCTTTTTATCGTATACTGTAAAACTAAATTTGAGATAATATTTTGGAGATTTATCATATATTCATATTTGGAAATAAAATATTTATTCATCGTTATCAAGCATTGTGGGACATATATTTAGTTCTTATTCTTATCTTATTTATTAGCCGTTATCTAATTTGGTTATCTAATTCATTCATTAAACAGTAATGTTTATGTAAACACTATTATATAGGAAAATGATTATGTAAACTAACATTACTATTGTCTGCATGTTACATGAAACAATGTGAAACTCAGCAATGTCCTGACAAAGGGAAATAACTCATCTGATCCAATCATATTATACATATCGTCAGCATTGGCCTCAGAAGGAGGCTTGTTATCTCCGTGTTATCTCTGTAATATTTCTGTAATATCTCGGTATATCGTCATGCCAGTAGACGGGCCACCATACTCAAAGGCTGATACTGCTAGATAAAAATCGACAATGTGTCTTTTTTTCTTCTCCAATTTCCTCTGATAATTTCAATTATCTGACAGTGAGGGAAACTTGAATCGATTCAGAACTTGGCATAATACTGGAACATGGTATTTAAATTGCCCTGAATATTTCAAAGTATGAAATGTAAAGAAAATGGTTAATGAAGTGAAAATCAAGACTTGTCTAGCAGTGTTTGGTCCTCTGCGTCTCTATTGGATGCACTGTTATCTGGCCTGGTTCCATGAAAGGGCCGTACTGTAGGCATGGTGTAAATTGGGGAATATGCCATGCTTCTTCTACAGCAGGAAACATATACAGTATCTAGATTTACACATTGACTGCCAGTACGACCCATTCATGAAGCAACCATCAAAAGCTTGTAGCAATATAATGTATACTTCCCTGTATGTCTGTATATGCATCTATTTACACTGCCTACTGACTGGCAGTACATTAAATACGTCTATTGCAATTGTATATTTCATAAATCATAATATTAATAAATGTCATATCATCTATCTCTGTGTTAACTTTCTTATTGGAACTCTGAAGGTTTTGTTACATCAACATGAAGCTGGAAACATATAAACTATTAATGAATTTGTTTGTGTTTAAAACCATCTAGGTCAATTTGGAAATAGTTATTAGCAATGTATGTGTTGATATCTATAAACTGGAGTTGAAATGACAAAATAATCTTGAAAGTGGATCTAAATACAATATAACTAACAGTTGAATACCACTCATGTTGAATAACACAAGAACCTAAATTAATTAAAGATTTATTGAAGTCTACATGCAATTAGTAATATACTCTTCATCATAGGAAACTAATCGTGGTGAGATGTTGGTAACCCCAGCATGGTGCTGTGAACTTTCAGCTTTTTCAAGGTCTTCTGAAAAAGAAAAATATGGTAATGTCAGTACGTGAGTTATGGGTCATTCCACAGTATGTTGCGGAGGGGGTCATTTAGAGACATGTATTAAGCCATAGCCAAAACATTAATAATAGTTCCTGGTTCATTACTACTTTTTCAGTGTTGATATCCATAACAGCAATGTATATTACTAATGATATTGATTTTCTCTGGAGTTTAATTAACCCAAGGCGTTTGTGTTTGTGTTTGGTTATCGATCACCGGAACTTGGGAATTCAGGTAAATTCGAAAAATAGACCTGACCTACTTTTGCGCCAATTGTCAAATTATCTTATCAATTATAAATAAATTGACAGAACAAATTATCCAAATGTAGACAAAAAGCAGTCCCAGGTAACAGTGGCATTGTCCTGTTAAACCTTTACCTATCAAGAGTGCCCTGGTTAGGTAAGGCCCATCGACGTCATAGGGCTTACCTCCTACGGCATTTCCGTAGCTGCGCCATTTTGAGCACTTGCACACGTATATAGAAAATCTCGCCCAAGTGTTGCAATTTCAAATATATCAACACGAGTGAAAGTTATTAAATCCGAGTGCACATCCATAACACTGAATGTTGCAGTAAACCTACTAGCACAGGCTGGTACTGACAAGACCAAGGATGACAACTGCATTGCCCCAGTACAGACAGCGCATCTTATGATCACATCTTGTCATGATCCTGTCAGAAACGTAACATTCACGAACATTGATGTTGGACTCCGGGATCGGATTTTAACCTGGTATAGCGTCTTTGGCTCCGAAGTTCAAACATTCTACCATTGCGCTTACCACCAACCCCAAATTTGTTAAGCAGTTATTTAAGTTAGTATATGTAGGCTTAAGTGTCCAGATATTAGTTCAAAGAGCAATCGTTTAAAGATGGATTTCTTCAACAGCCTGGAGTGCTGTACTGGGGACCACTATTGGTTGGTGATCATGTCCAGCAAGTTTGGCTCACCGCTTGTTTCTGGTCACAGATGGAAGGTGGGTCGAACACAGTAGGATCCTTGATGCCAGGCGTGATGTTGGCAAACCCTACTACGGACATCGCCGATGCTGTTCGGAAATAACATAAAACATTTAGTCCTTGTAAAAAGACGTTTCGTGGGAATGTTTTCGATTTTTAATGATTTTTTACATTAAAAAAACAAGGCATTTCAACGACTAGCATTATATCATCTTGTATACGGTCATTATGCAATAAATGAATATTCTGGGTGAGTAATAAAAGTTTGTAAGTTGTATTTTCATTAACGTAGTGTTCATAGGTGTCAAAACAAACTACTTGGTAAAGTAACTTGTTTTTAGGGTTTCCTTACACGATACACTTCAGATAATAGTAGTAGAGTGCATTGACAACTCACTGGTGCCCACGGTTCCATACACGACCTCGGTGACGGGAATACATCCTTCCTTGGTGACGGTGACTACGCCTTGCATACCTGACACTGTGAAGATAAAGGTCGTGGCCTCCAGCAAGTTGCCAGGTTCCCCATAGTAGAAGTTGCCCATCTCCTTGCCATCATCTTGCGGGGAAAAAATAATTTAAATGCCGTCAGAATGATTTCAGTCGTCTTAGGCAATGGGCATAGTTATTGAAAACTGGTTATTGATGGAATACGATGCGATGCTTTGGTAGTCTGGGGCTTTGATAGTTAGGTGCCCTGACCATCACGTTAACAGACATCAAGGTAGCAGACTATGAAGGCATGTTCTTGAAAGACGTGGCACTAAGTTTCCTTACTAGTTACACAGTACATTTGCAGTGACGTTAATGTCATCTTTTTGGGGGTCAGTACCAGCCTGTGTTCGTAGGTTTTCAACTGCTGTAAACTAACAAGCTTCGTTATGAGTGATGGTTGTGCATATGGTTAAGGGTCGTTTCGCACCAAACCCAGTTCGTATCAATTCTGGGTCGTTTCGTCCGGGTCGTTTCGCGCTTAGTTTCGGGGCGATTCGCGCTAGTTTCGGGTCGTTTCGTACCAATCGTTTTATCTATACTTCAGTTGTTGTAATCGACAACAAAATAACATCATTTTAAGCTTTCTTTCAATAACGGGCTGGTTTCGTACCATTATGTTGATGCATATGTTAATTGTTGATCAGCCGATCATTGTATATACCTATTGGCGCGAAACGACCCGGACGAATGGGTTTTGGTGCGAAACGACCCGTAACCGTGCATATCCATGTGAGTGAAATAATTCTGAAAGCGGTTCTAAGCTATCATACTGGTAAATAGACGTGCTGCTTTGACCATGGGTGAAAACTGTTAGTTAACTGTAGAAGCTCATCATGCGGCCAGTTGACAGAATGAATCCTCGTCTGTGTCTATGGCAATATGATTGAATGAGAGCTTATCTGAAACACAGACATTCAGACAGAGGCAGGCAGATAGACAGACAGAGATTCATGCATACCTCATCGGTAAGCTTTGCGAAATTTGGTAGAAAGTGTCGCACACACAATGTCAATATCTGCCGCCCTTCATTTTGTTGCGTATATATTGATGAACAGTGAGTACACAGGCGATTGGCACAAATATTGGATACCCTCGTAATACTATACTTCTATTATTACGAGGGTATCCAATATTCGTGACAATCGCCTGTGGTCTGAATATCTGCGGCAATTTTACGGAATGAGAGTCTACCTGGAACACAGGCTTCCTTCATGTCCATGTCGATATTACTGATCACACACGTCCCGGTTTCTTCATGGACTGTATACATCTTGTTCTGCCGCCAGTATGTATGTTTAAAATTCAATATTAGTGACGAAAATATTAACAGGCCACTTTATTTACAGGCTAGAAGCGGTAAAAATCGAATCATCTTTGCAAAGCTGCGAAGTAAAGGCCTACACCGTATTTTTCGTTTTCCGTCATGAATTAGGTTTTGTTTTACGACAATTTTTGTGATATTGCAACTAAACATGAATGCGTGGAGTTAACACACGATATATCATACTGCTTCCTTCTTTTATATACATTCTGTTATGACTTTATATTTTTTTTCGGGTATCCTAACAAAATGCGAAAGATCTACAAACCTCACTAAAGTTAAAAATAGTCGTGTTCCTCGTGATGCTGGGTCCTACAAAGGCTACAGAAATCACCGCCATCTTGTTCTCGAAGTCGTATGATATGAGAGTATTCACCTTTATGATAAGAAAATACAAAAGGATATTTAATTTTTTAATTGTATTTGTTGTTTTTTTATATTGGGGTTTTAAGTCGCTTTCAAGATTCTTTCACTTATATCACGACTTGTCAGTTTTGGGCAGGAGGAAACCCGCAACATCCGTAGCGCTGAATGTTGCAGTAAACCTGCGAGCATCGGCTGGTACTGACAAGA